>JAAQRM010000509.1:0-134557 GCA_013396095.1 Fusarium sp. NRRL 52700
TTTTTTAAGTAATATAGCTTTATTAATAATATTCTAAATATACCTAAGTTCTTAATATAATAAGAAACTAAGGATATTATAATATTAGTCTCTTATATATTATATGGTTATAAAGATAATTAAGAATCTTATTTCTAATAGTAGAAGTAATAAAAAGACAGGATTAATAGCTTACTTTAACTTTAGCTTTTTCTTTATAAGATATTTAACTACTAGCCGGTCTATAGGTAGGAAAATCCCTAACTTTTTAAAGCCTAAGATAATATATATCTTAATAAAGCCTTTATTAAAAATCTCCTAAAAAATTAATATTAATATATAAAAAGAAGGGATTTAAAGAGAAGGCTAAGTTATAAGCCTTATACCTAAAAAGCCCCTATAAAGGTATAGTAGCTAAAGATAAGCTTTTCCTTTCTTAATACCTTATAAAGCTTTTTCTAATATATATCCTTTAAATATTAAAATATACCTATATTTATAGGTTAGAAGATATATATTAAATATAGTAATAAGAAGGTAATAAAAATATTAAATTTTATATAGTATTCTTAAAAGGTAAAGGAGCTATAACTAGTAAAGCTATTAATAATAAGTAGTCTCTATATAGAACCTTTTTTTTAAATAGTTTTAAGATTTAAAGAAAGGTTATATTTATTAAAGGTATTCCTAGGTTATTATAGGTACTTATTATAGCTAAAATATTACTTAAAATTAAGTCTATAGTATTAAATAGTAGCTAATTTCTCCTAGGAATATTTATTAAAGTACTTTACTTACTATAGTATTATCTTAATATTAAAAAAGGCTATATCTAACTATATAAATTATATCTAAGAATTACCCTTAATCTAAGCTTACTCTAGTATTAGAAAGCTTTTAAAGATTAGCTATAAAGGAGTTATATTACCTATAGTATTATTTATACTAATAATTATATAGCTTTTTTAATTAATAGGGAAGAAAACCTCTATAAATAACTTCTTCTTTATATATATAATAAAGCATTTTACCTACTTATATAGTATTTTTATTTTAACTCTAGCTTAGTTAGTATTCTAGTACTTAAAGATATTAATTTTAAAGTTAGTAATAACTTTAGTAAGTTACTAAAACTACTGCCTTATTTTTTTAATATCTACTTCTTTATATTCTACTTAAAAAGCTTCTTTAGTCTTTAGGATTAATTTATTAAGCTTAAGATAATTATTATAAAAGTACTAATATTATATTTTATTAACTAGCTTTATATTAGGATTATAGTAATAATATAATATATTTACTATATCTTTAACTTTATATTTAGAAGTAAGTAAATCTGATTTCTATATCTAGATAATAAAAGCTATAATAGCTTTTTCTTCTTTATCTATTAATAGCCTTAGCTAACTTATTTATTTATTAGAAATATCTTTAATTAAGAAGATATTTATAGCTTTAAGTTTCTTTATAATATAGCTAATAGTTATATACTTAGAGCCTAGATAATACTTCTTGGCCTTATAAAGGGATAATAGTTACTTAAAGAGGTTATAGGTAAGGCCTTATTAGAAGTATAGGTATAAAGAAATAACTATCTAAGTAGCTTTAAGATTTATAGGTAAGTATATAATATAGATTAATAAAAAAGATAGTATATTTACTAATTACTATCTTTAAATTTATTAATTTAGGTACTAAAAAATAAAGAATTATAATAGCTGGCCGTGTGAGGCTATATTAGCCTTTTGTGCCTGTATTACCCTTTTGTGCCTAACTAAGCTTGCTTAGTTGGCCCCCCCCCGGCTCGAGCCAACGGGTAGTATGTGACCAACGATTTCATCGAACTGGGCCCACCATCTTACTTAGCTCAAGACTGATCGCTCGGATTACAGAAGTAGAGGCCGATCTTTATCTACGCAAGCCACAACTATGTGGCTAAAGGGCGCGAATCGCGGGGAACACTTTATACGCTCATTCAGTAAGTTCTTGCCGAGATAGCAGTTGTCTGATTCGGAATGCATGTTCCGAGTGACTATTAAAACGACACGTCTCTCCAGCCTTTTAACAAATTAGACCTCATTAGAACAGGCCAACAACAGTCTTTGCAATGGGTGCAGTACAGTCAACTGATAAGCCGATCGTGCATACTACGAGCAAGGGAAAGCTCAAAGGCATCCAGAGGATTGATAACGTTACCCAGAAGCCATCTTATCACCGGTTCACCCGTGTTCCATACGCTCTGCCGCCCGTTGGTGACCGGAGGTGGCGTCGTCCAGAAAAGCTCCCTGCAGACTTTTCATACGACGATGCAAATGGCGTTGCCGGCGATTACACCAAATTACCCTCCGTCTGCCCCCAGCCTCATTACGCTCATGGGGCGGCAGAGGTGCCTAACCCGGATCGAGAGCCAGACCCGGAAACCGTCTTCGACGAGGATTGCCTGTACGTCAACATATGGGTACCTGCTCAAAGCCCCCCTCCTGGCGGCTGGCCAGTCCAGTTCTACATTCGTAAGTTCACGTGCACACTACCGCGATTGATTTCTTTGCTGACTATCTGGGGCAGACGGTGGCTGGCTTCAAATGGGTGAGGCGAACCACATGAATAAGCATGATCCATTCCATCTCATGCAAGAATTTCCCCGCATTATCGTGGCTCCCGCGTATCGACTAAATCTGTTTGGCTTTATGTCTTTCTCCGGGCTCCAGGAAGACTCCGCGGCCCACGCCCCAGGGAACTACGGCTTCTGGGACCAGCGTGCTGCTCTTGAATGGACATATGCGAACATCGCGGAATTTGGTGGTAACCCTGAGAATATTTCTCTTGGAGGTCTATCTGCAGGTGCATACTCGTCTATTTTCCAACTGAACTACGATGTCAGACTTCCAAACAAAGCCGATCGGTTGATCAAAAGAGTCTACTTGTACTCGAATGCGGTTGGAGTTCAGCCGAACCCTGTATCGTCTCCCGCGCTCGAAGCCCAAGTTGAAGAACTTCTTACAGAGTGTGGAATCTCAACAGGCCTATCTCCTCAAGAAAAAGTCGATGCTCTGCGAAAGGTGTCGTCAGAGACGCTTATCGAGGCTGTACATCGTATGAAGCAACATACTTTCCGAGCTATCACAGATGAAGATTTTGTCAACGCCAGCTTCTTGGCTGATGTCAACTCTGGGGAGTTTGGAAAGCTTTTAGCCGATCAGGGCGTCGATGTCATGCTGGGAGAGGTCGCCGATGAAGCAACTCTGTACCGCATGGTCAACCCAGCTTCCGATTACGATAGCCTCGTGGTGCAGCTGAGCAACTACTACCCAGAGAAAGTAACTAAGGCCCTTCTGCAGCACTATACCCTTCCAGCCGCAGGGTCCAGCAAGGACGAGTGGGCAGATATTGGGTCAATCATCATCGGCGACTGTCAAGTCCACGCTACGATCCGTGGCTTCACCGCGTCATTGCTCAAGACCATGCCTCAAGAACAAGTCTTTAGGTACAAGATCTCATGGCGTGCCAAGGCACTTGACAACTGGCTCCAGCCCAGTATTGGCATGTGTCATGCCTCTGACATCCCTATTTGGTGGGCCTGTGGCCAACGGGCTGGATATGAGCAAGCTGATCTTGACCTTGTGAGCGAATGGCTCAAGCCATTCTACCAGTACTTGTGCGGAGATAAGCCAACTTGGGGCACTACTGGTCTGGATACAGTGAGAGAGTTTAAGGCAGAAGGAAAGATTGAGATTGTGGAAGATGTGAATCTAGACAAGGGCCTGGAAGTATGGGATGTGATGATGAAAGCGCAATTGGACATAGCCTAGACATGTCCGCAGCGGGCGTAAGTTAAGAATACTACTGTCTTAAAGTTTTAATATCTGCGGAGTTCTCTTCAGTTTGTACTTCTCTGTATATTCCTTCCAAAGAGAGATAATCTTGATGGATAGCAATAAGGAATTTAGCATAGCAATCCCCAGATTTCTCAATTAATTACCCGTTATGGATATCCGATCTCCACAGGAATTAACTTATAGTCATCTCGACCTATCGGCTTGTTTCCTCAATCCCGCTATTAGAGGAAGGCACGTCATTAGCTAGTTAGCTATATTCCAACTACCCGAAGAAACGCTGCCTTTAATTATATTGCTAGAGAATTTCTCCAGAAATTGCCTGTTCTGGCCATCTTCATCAATAGCCTCTTTAGCCTTATCTCCTTAGTCCCACTATTTGCACAACATTGCCAAGATAGTTATGCCCCGATTGCCCCAAGAAACTTTGTCTCGGAGGCAAGAAATATGTCGGTCCTTACATGTAGAACCCGATTACCTTAAGACATGCCGGCGTTTGATCTGATACGACAATTGCATCCGTAGTGCATAGCGATGTTATCAGCACGGTTGGACATGCCGCTTTAGTCGTTTAGCGGGTATTCTTAACCAATCATCGCTGCAGCGTGGGCCTAGGTATCCACACACACAATCTGGATATCTACGGTGGGTTCCGATAAGAACGTTCACCTTGATCCCGCCTGGTGAGTTTACGGTTACCCCAGGTTATCTCGGAATCATCATAATGTCGTTTCCGCGTTGACAGCACCCAGCGTTTACAACTTAGATATAAAGCACCGTTTTGTACCTCTCACAATCGACTTCGTCAAGCTGCAGCCCATCTTCCAAGACCAGCATCTGCCTCATCAGCCCTCACAAATCTTCCCCCTAGCGATGACCGAAAAAACCTCAGAGCCAGTAGCAACAGGTTACAACCTGTCTCCTGTCCCTAGTAAGATGGGCAAGGAGGAGAATGGTGGCGGGAGCATCACTGCCGGTGAAAACTCCAGCACTGATGAGTCCGAGTTATTTCTTCAGCAACATGGATTCACAACCGAGTATCTCAACGAACTCATATCAGACAAAGAAAAGAACAAGCGCCTGGTGAAGAAAGTTGATATGCTGCTTCTGCCATTGATGGCCGGTACCTACGTCCTCCAGTTCATCGATAAACAAGCTCTGTCGTACAGTGCTGTATTCGATCTCCTCGAGAATACCGGCACTACTCTCGAGCAGTACAGCTGGTTTGGCAGCATTTTCTACTTTGCCTACCTGGTTGCTGAATATCCATGGTCCTTCCTTGCACAGAAGACGCTGATGGGCAAGGTCGTTGCTGGTTGTATCCTCGCTTGGGGAAGCATACTGATGATTACTGCTGCCAGCAGCAACTTCGCCGGCCTCGCAGTATGCAGATACTTCCTTGGCACATTCGAAGCTCCTATTACCCCAATCTTCATGATGATCGTGGGCATGTGGTATACCCGTGAAGAACAGCCTTTCCGCGCTGGAGTCTTTTATAGCTGCAACGGCATCGGCCTCATGCTTGGTGGACTTCTCAGCTTTGCCATCGGCCAGATCAACGGTTTCGAGGTCTGGAAGGCCATCTTCATTATTTGTGGTGGCATCACAGTCCTCTTTGGGGGTATTGTGCTTTGGAGGCTGCCCGATAACATCCTACGGGCCAAGGGCTTCAGTCTGGAGGAAAAGGCTTTGCTTATCGGTCGCGCCAGGCTGGCCAAGACTGGTGTGCTGAATCGCACTATCAAGTGGGGTCAGGTCTGGGAGTGTCTGATGGACCCTCAAGTCTGGCTTCTGTTCACCTTCGTCTTGGTTAACGAGGTTATCAACGGAGGTATTGGCAATTTCGGCTCTCTGATTATCAAGGGTCTGGTCGACAACGCCCTTCTCAGCGTCGTTTTAGGTATCCCGCAAGGTGCTTTTCAGGTGTTCTGGATCCTTTCTGGTACTTGGCTAGCATCGAGGTACCAAAATATGCGAACTGTCATTATGGCTGTCTATAACATCCCAACAATTCTGGGTCTTTGTTTGATCTGGAAGCTTGACCGCGAGACCCAGAAAATTGGCCTACTCTTTGGATACTACATGGTAACAGCATATGTGACTTCACTTGTTCTGGCCCTTCAAATGCCGTCTTCTAATCTTGGAGGGTACACGAAGCGCGTTACTGGTACAGCAGTGGTATTTGCAGCTTATTGTGCTGGAAATATTATTGGTCCACATGCCTTCCTTGCCCGGGAGGCCCCCGTCTACCAAACTGGTGTTATTGTCATGCTAGCTTGTGGTGTGGCCCAGGTGGTGTTGGCTGGCATGTTGCGATACCTCCTCATCCTGAGGAACAAGAAGCGTGATCAAGCCGCGGCCGAGTCTATTCAGGCACCAGAAGACACAAGCGCCGATGTGACTGACTTTAACGTAAGTGCGCCAAAATCTCTAACTGATGAAGAATTGAACTAACCAAAGCAGAACCCACATTTCAGATATGTTTTGTAGATGAGGCAAATGCCAATAGGACTCACAGGCCGGATGGGATTGAATGGCTATTACAGATTGGAAATCTTTGCAGAGTCTAAGACAGCTTTTAAGCACAAGGATATAGTTCGTCATAGTTAAAAACATTTAAGAATCAGCATCCTCACTTGTGTCTTGTATATTCATAAGCTGTGTTTCTAGGACGCGAGGTGTACACCTGCCGGCAGCTACGCTCACAACTGCAGGAAACACGGCGCCATCAAAGGCAGAATACCCGGTGATAGGTGGATATTTATCATAAGTACAATAACGGCAGCGTCGACGTCGCGCACAATGCGAGCGATCAACTTTTCCTTCTCATTCATTCTAGCCAGCAGATTGAGGTTGATGTGAGATATCAAGTCAGGAAACCCAGGTAAATTTCATGTAAATATTTACAGAAGACTCCTCTTATAAATACCTACATCTCTGCAAGCTTGTCGTGAATGTAGTAAAGTGCTCATTCGATCTGGCTTTACTACTCCAACGGTCTTTGTTCAGCCAGCCTGTCAGAGTCGCTGAATGAACAATGATAATAGTTAAGAGCGATTAGAAAGGCTCCAGCCGCAGCGCATCGGCAAAGAACACCTGTCGCAACCGATCAAATGAAAAATAATGTCTAGCGCAATATTAGAGGCTTCTTATGTCGGCAGCAATTGAAACGAAAAAAGCGCTCCAATTGCTACTTTGAATGTAGTTTTATCAGCTAAATGAGCTGAATCCAGGGTATCCGCCCTGTACAATTTAATTGCTACTTATGTGGCTGATGGGTATGAGCCTCGATATAGAGGTATAGGTTAGCCATCAATTCTAACCAACGTCATACCATCGACCGAGGCAATCAAAATCATCACATGCCATTCTAATTGGCCAGCCATCAAGTGCCGAAGACCGTATTCACGAGACCCGGGGACCCCAGATTCACCAGAACCATCCGACGCGCACCAATCAGACCAAACCTCGCTAGTCAATGTAAGGGGAGCGCCCCGGACCTAGAGCCTAGCGCGTGGAGCTTCCACCAGCACATGACGCGGGGAAAGACTGATGCGCGAGCTGACAATTGGTGCGCTACATCATGGCCCAGGAACATGACTATTTAGGCCATTTGAATGAGTTTCTTAGAGCATAATTGGCGCGTCAAGATGAAGCTTGAAAAACTAGCCGTCTTGTTTAGGTTGGGCTGAACGGTGACCCAGGAATAGCATAGAGTTTAGAGCACTTTTGGCAATGCAACGCCAAATCGGTCAGGTTACAGTGTCATGATGCCAAGATATTTAAACAGACAATCGTCCGCCTTTTTCGATCTTCAGCAGATCACTTCATCCATACATTTCACACCATTCTCCTTCATCATGCTTGGCATCAAGGCTTCCCTGTTATTATCATGCTTGGCTCTCCTCAGCCCTGCGTCATGCAGAGCCATTGAGGAACGGGCCGTTGCGGATCATGCCGTTACATTCCAGACCATTTATAAGCCTCCCTCCAACTACAACACTCCCAAGACATTGTACGGACGCAACGTTCAGCTTGCTGATGGAACTATCCTAGCCACATGGTCAGTCATCCGGAACATCCGGCATGGTATTTACTAACAGTAAACAGGGAGAACTACAGCCCCGAGCCACCTATGGTCTACTTCCCCATCTACAAGAGCACGGACAAGGGCTCAACCTGGGCGCCTCTATCCAATGTGACTGACACCAAGAACGGCTGGGGTCTTCGCTACCAACCCTTCCTATACGTCCTGCCCCAAGCCATCGGCAACCTCGCCAAGGGAACTATCCTCCTTGCTGGAAATAGTATCCCCTCCGATCTCAGCAAGACCAAGATCGACCTCTACGCTTCTACCGATAGCGGAAAGACATGGAAGTACATCTCCAACATTGCGACGGGAGGAAAGGCCGTTCCCAACAATGGCGAGACCCCCGTCTGGGAGCCTTTCCTGATGGTGTACAACAACAAGCTTGTGTGCTACTACTCTGATCAGCGCGATCCCTCATATGGTCAGAAGCTGGTTCACCAGACTTCTAGTGATGGTGTCACATGGGATGCTGTCGTCAACGATGTTCGCGGCACAGCGTACTCTCAACGCCCCGGCATGACAACCGTCGCTAAGCTTCCTAACGGAAAGTGGATGATGACCTTTGAGTATGGTGGAGGAGCCTCGCCCAACAACGCTGCGTTCCCTGTTTACTACCGTATCTCCGACTCTCCTCTCACCTTCGACAGTGCGACCAACCAGATTCTCACCGCTGGTAGCCGTGCGCCTAGCTCTTCGCCTTATCTTACCTGGTCGCCGTCTGGTGGATCCAGTGGATCTCTGATTGTCACTGCTAACAGTGATAACGGCATTTACATCAACACCAACCTTGGCGCTGCGGGTTCTTGGGTCTACTATGACATCCCTCAGCCTGGTGCTTATTCCCGACAGGCTATGGTCATGGATAACCCTGATTGGCTGTATGTCATGAGCGCTGGATACCTCAATAGTGATAACTGGGTCACCGACAGTGTCTTTAAGCTCCCCAACTTGTCTTAGATATGTTGGCTGTATTTATTTTCTCTCAGAGGCGAGGCCGAGTCAGACAGTTATTATAGATAGCCAATAGATAAACTGCGAGAAAGCTTTCGTCATGGTGCCTAATCAATACCGTATTTACAATGCGATTGTAGTTTCTTGTTCGGGATATAGCGCCTTGGCATTAGTCAGTCCATGGCCTGACTTCACAACCAACAACAAAAATAAAATTAATTTATTCCTACCATCGCCCAGAAAGATCCATTAATTATCCACTTTGCGGAGAACTCGGCAAGATTCTAGGCAGAACCGGACAAAATATAACAGAACCAACAGCCGTAAAATCTGGTGAAATTAGTTTAAAAGGAAGTTTGCTCCATCCAATTCCCCATTTGTGTCCTTTACCTTCCTGCTATTCTTTCCCATACTTGTTCACTCTCAAAATGAAGCTCCTCCGTTCCATCGCACATTATATAAGGTGTGTTTGGGCAATGTTCAAATTCCTACGCAAGATAATGCTGTGGATAATGCTTCCATTTTACGGCCTCACGATATTATCCGGACTCATCCAAGGCACAATGTTCGTCCACTGGTACACAGGAACCCTTGATGAGATTGCTCGTCTCCTTATAAAAAACCTCATTGATATCAAGGCGCTCAAGTTTGTCAGCGATGCATCAGGATACAGCTTCCTTGACGGGTTAAGTCCTGTATATGGGATACCGCAGATTCAGAGCCCGCTCGACTGGACTTCGCAACTCGGACTAACAAGACCCACCAACTGGAATACTCAGAATGTCGAAAATATGGCAAATCTAGACAGCCTGTATCGAAGAACGTCTCTCTATGATGAGGAGCCATGGCAGCATTGGATTTATCTGTCAGCGCAAATGGAACCATGGAGACAGCCTGATGGCCCTATACTTCACGATCCTTGGGACCAAGCATTCGTGAAGCTTCTCGAGTATCGAGACATTCACGAGGCGCCGGGTCGGTCGAACTTCCATTACGTATCTTGTCATAAGAGCTTTCTGTGCGCATCATGGCGCGTCATAGCACCAGCGCTATTGCACTTTTCCATCAGCAACACGACGGAATCCCAGGACTACCAGGAGTTTCCAAACCATGAGCCAGTGTCTGTCCGAGTATTCGAGCTACCCTTACAAGAAATGCCTATCCCTGGCGTATTCCCCAGTTACTTCGAGCAAATGCATGCGCTGACAGCAAGCAATTTGACCTTTTGGGCTTCAAAAGATACATACTCTCACTTCGTCCAACTTTCTAACCAAGGATTGCGAATCTCAGCGCAACTTGAGAAGGAATACCCCTGGACTTACGGCTTACTAGTCAGAGCGGAACTCAAATGGACAAGCCTATGGCCTATTGACGATACGTGGTTGAGAGTTACCGCTTATTTCATTCCTTTTGTATGCTCGGCTGTCCCGACGTACATATTTAAGCACGTACGGGCACTCTTTGTGGATCTAAAGCTCCCCGAGACCTCTGAGACAGTACCTGAGGGGAAGGATCCTTTGGCTTATAGTCTGCAAAGGCTTCTTGATGGATTGAGCGACGAAGATAAAGCGAAGTGTAGGAAGTCATCGCGAGGTGAAAGGATGTTGAGAAATATTGAAGCAGAGCTTGCAAAGGATAATTGGAATACCCCTGAGGAGATTATCAAGGAGTTGAATAGTGCGCTCGGGCTAGATAAAGATGGGAAGGTCAAGAGTCGGTAACGAAGGATGTAGCCTGACTTTTGCTTTAGAATAGCTCAGGCAGTAGGCATTTTAAAGACCATCACTACCAGATGAACTAGCGTTATCTAATGATTTCTCTGTTCCGAAATGAGGATACCTCGGATACTTGGGATATGGTTATCAGTGAGCTGTTATTCAATCTGGTATCGTGCCTCTCACAGTTGTATCATCCTTCAAGTCCCTATCTATTGAAGGCTCACCCGCCACATGGTTACCGTGACCGTAGTTGACTACGAATTCTTCGAAAGGCCTTTCAGCAGTTGAATAGTCTTCCCAAGTGCCTCCAAGCCTTCTTGTTTCTCCTCGATCTCCTGTTCCATCTTCTTATACTTCTTTACCATCTCTGAAAGGAGGAATTCGTCATTCGACCCTTCATCATCTTCAGCCCTTGGTCTCTTCTTCATGCCATTAGCTCTGATAGCTTCATCCGGTCCGACGTCCTGGCGATGCTGAATACTAGCTGAGGCTGATGTTGATGTTGATGCTGACCTTGGACAAGACTGATCGACGTGTCTAACGCCTTCCTGGCTGTGTTTACAGCTCTCAAGATGTCTTTTTAAATGGAACATACGCTTGAAAGGGTTTCCATTGGACCTCTTGCAGCCAGTATTGGGACATAGTAATGATTCCTCTGAACTTGATGCATCTTTGTGTTTCTCTGTTCGATGTCGGCTTAAGGTAAATGGCCTTGTAAATGTCTGTGGGCAGTCTGGGCACGCAAGGCGACCTTGTGTTTCCTCCGACCTGCTGTACCTGTTTAGCACATGGTTTCTCATCAAGTGAGCATTGCACTCACTCGTCCGAGTCAATCGTTCTCTGACCATAGCCACTGCTGTCGGCACTACCTGTGGTATCTCTCTCTGCGCCACTGTCGGTATTGGTGCACGCCGTAAGAGTTGAGTCTCTCATGGCAGCCGCTGGCAATATCTCGACCATATCTTGCGTCGTTAGTCTCAAGCTTTCCGAATCACCACAGGACCTCATGTCCGGAACCAGAAAGTTTGGATCTTGAGGGGTGTTCTGGGCAAAGATCAATAGGTGGATCGGGTCATTCATTAACTGAACGTCTCCTTGCCAGAGTTCTTCTAGACTATCGTGACTGAAATGTCCACTGTTGTCGAAATTATCTGCAGCCGAGCCTTGAAGTCCTTCTGTTATACATTAGATAAACTTCTACAAAATCAATGAATATATTACCTTCAATTCCAATATCATGGAAGTTAGGGTAAAAGTCATAAGCGGCTGGTGCGGGCGAGATCATGGGGTCGACAGGATTGCGGCATTCATGCTCAGGTTGGCTAGAGCCGATGATGAACATCCAACAAACACCCCAGAGTACCAACAGTGCTGGGAAGATTGTCCACGGCATTGTTGTACAAGTATGTCTGATGTTGTTAGGAAACTCAAAGATAGGCTCGACAAGACCTTGTTCCTCCGTGACTTCTTTCTTGCGGCCTAGGTCCTCGTATTTGCGCCTAAACCATTCTTTCAGCCTGCCCAATATGGTTTCAATCTCCTCGATCGTTTCCATAAGGGCCTCTTCTTGGTAAACGAAGAGCATGTCATTCTTTCCAAGTATTTCAACGAGTGAAGAAGACAATTTCATGACCTCTAGCCATTGCCGTGCCAATTCCAAGTCTTGCTCGCGCTTCAGCAGAGGAAGCAGACAGTCGCTGAACCGCCGCAAACTCCGCGACTGAAGGGAGTGATCATGCGCGATCTTTCTCAAGTGGCGGAGTTGCGGGCTGAGTAAGCAGAAGGCGATAGGGATGTCATGATGCTCGCCCAGGAGCGTACGGTGGAGGGCCTGGAGGGCCTCCCACTGCTGGTTGTTGAGATCCGGGTTTCGTTCACTATTTTTGGACTGGCCTTGTTCGACTTGATTGCATCTTTCTTCCACCTTTACCAGGCGTGCATAGACAGTTTTGACTTCAGACACGAGAGAAGGACGATTGCCGCCCAGCGGTGCGGGCACTCGTGGGAGAGGATCTATACGCTTTTTGCGAGAGTGGTCTCCGTCCTCTTGCTTTGAGCGGCATTTGGAAGAACATGAAGGATGTTCACAAGCTGGGAGGGGCTTCAGTATCCATTTCTCTAAGCGCTCCCGGTTCCGAAAGCGAAGAACCAATTTATCAATAAAATCTCCCATTGAACCAGAGCGTGAGGGCGACTAAAGGTGCAGTTATGAGAACAAAACGAGGTTTAATCTTGGAGGGCATTGAAGTTGTGATGATGGAAAATAAGTTGGCTTTTTGGTTGACGAGTTTTATGTTCAGGGCGAGTTTGGGGTGAGTCTGAAAATGAGCTTCTGTGCAGAATATAAATTGCAACTTTGGGGTGCAGCGGGGGTAGGTTTTGGGGTGCGGACTGGCACAATGCGAACCAGTTGCCTTAGTACTTGAAGCCAATAAGAACATACCAACCAGCCTCGTCATCTGATGTGGCTTGAAACTTGGAGTGGGACCTAGTCAGGGAACCCTGTTTGCTGTGTGCATTCGTTTGGGGTGCGACTTGAGAAAACCAAAGGGGTAAAGTGTTGGCGCATCTCAAAGTGGCATACTGAAATTCACAAGTGTATGCAAATATTATATATCAAGATCATTGGATACTCAAGTTCAAAATGGAATCTCTTCTAATGTCACACTTGCATTTTAACACCAATTCTCATTATGGTAACCGCCAGTAAGACAAATCACCTGTGACGTGATAATCCAAGAACCCAATGGTATATTACGGCTGAGTGAAAATAGGCAGCTCGGAAGTCGGCTATAGAGTATTTAATCAAACTTCTTCGACGTTTCAGAGTACATGAAGCACCAAGTCTAGAAGAATTAATAAGTAAATTAATTGCTACTCTTGCTACTATAGGTTAACTGTCGCGTGTTCCCTTTTCGGATGTTGTGATGAGAAGACCCATATAACGCTGAAGCTATACTGATCTGGGAAGTTACCAAGAGAGACCTCGATTTAACTTCTCAATTCGGCTACTAATGTGAGAAAGGCTAAGGTCAGGAACCCGGACTAACAAGCAAGTATTAAAAGGCATATCACTTGCAACTGCAGTTCTTGAAATCCCTCCCCTAGTAGTTAATCGTTTACCCTCGTCATTTATCTCTCGTCGTCCACAAACATGTGCCTTTCCTCAACCTATCCCATAGAAGCGGGAACCGCAATCTCGACATTGCATGTCGATGACCCCGGAACAACTCCAGACACTATCATCAATGCCCTAGAGAGAGACGGTGCGTTGATAGTCAAAGGCATAGCTTCCAAGTCTCTATGTGAACAGATCCGAAGTGACCTGAAACCACTCTTTGACTCAGATGTCAAAGATGATTCCGGTTTCTTTCCTCCTACCACCAAGCGAGCAACTGGTTTCTTTGCTACCTCAGACGCATGTGTCGAACTAGCTATGAACTCTCTTTTCCAATCCGTGGCTGAAAAAGTCTTGGCTAGCAAATACACGTACTGGGAAGGTCAAGAGCAGTTGTCGGTTGTCGGAAAGCCGTACATTGCTAGCGCTGTTGGATTTCGCGTTGAGCCTGGCGGAAAGCAACAGGCTCTTCATAGAGACGATTCGGATTATCATCCTAGGAACTGTGATATGCCCGTCATGCTCGGTTGTGTAACGGTAAGTCTTCCATCTTTCGTTGAATAGTGGATTATCTAATGTCACAAGGCTTTGACCAAGACTACGAAGGAAAATGGCGCCACAATTGTGATCCCCAAGAGTCATCTCTGGGGCCCTGATAGATGCCCACTAGATGAAGAGGCAATCCCCGGAGAGCTAGAAGTTGGCGACGCTATGCTGTTCCTGGGCAATGTCTATCATGCAGGCGGAGCCAACATCACCAAGTAAGTCAATCGTAGCGTTCTAGTATCCTGCAAGCTGACATGGAAAGGGACGATGCCCGAGAAACCATCGGTATCTTTATGTGCAAGGGAACGTTGAGGCAAGAAGAAAACCAGTTCCTGAGCATTCCCCCAGAGGTTGCAAAAACCCGAAACTTTCCCCCGAAGATGCTCAGACTATTAGGGTATGGCATTTGTCCACCTGCTTTGGGCTTCTACAAGTATCGAGATCCAATGAAGGTCATCTTTGGAATCGAGGATGAAGAGACCGTTAAGAAGTAAATAGCTTGTTTTCTTAGACTGCTAAGATTCTTCTACCAAGACCTTCCCACTGCCTTGCTAGTATGCGCCAGTCTGTATCACGGGTGGACCAGAATGTCTCGAGAAAGGTAAGAACATCTCCATGGTGCTTAAATCCTGTGACATCAGATAAGCCCTGGTATAGTTCCCTTATTATGAGTTGCCTGTCGACATCTCCGTAGCATTCCGTGCCGGCAATGAAGATTGGCCACGCGAGGTTATGAATCCACCCATTTAGATTCTCCATACCTGTCAGTAGTCGAAACAAGTCGCTCAGGCCGGCGGTCTCTTCGGGGCCATATTGATGACCGAGGCATCGTGCAGTATATAAAAGAGCGGCATTATGGTAGGCGTCAACCAGACGTATGAAATCGCCACGATCAGCACTCGTGCAGACCCCGCTACTCCCAACTTCCATCAATGTCTCCCCCCGTGCTTGAACAAACTCGTTCCTCCAATCCCGACTGGAGTCTTGAGTCGAAGCGTCTCGAGATATGACTGTTGCATCATGAAGAATCTGCAGAAACATGAAGAAGGACCTGTCGTCCCCGCACTCAACCGGTCTAATCGCATCTTGTACGTCTGTCGCGTCGAGGATAGTAGTACACGCGAAGATATCATACATAGAAAGCTGGTTTTGTAAGAAGCCAAAAAGGCTACTCTTGGGAAAGTCCAGGGTCGATAAAGTGTTGACCAACGCACGAGCGGCCTTTCGATGGAAATCAGCAGCATCTGCACCGCCAGCGTGAGCTAGCTCGTAGGATGACAGGACCATCATCGACGAGAGCATCCATTCTGCTGTATCGGCTGTTACCGAGAGCTGGGGATGCGCCGTCATGTCGTCAACACCGCGCATAATCATTGACAAGACATGGTCCCTATCTTTCTCGTAAACACTTGATGGCGTAAAGTCTCTTGCTGCGTGCTGGGCTGAAACTGCGCATATAGCGAGACGGACTGCTTCATTCGTCTGGGCCAAAGGTAGAACCTTTTGACGGTAATAATTCCTTTCTGAGTCGATCCAGACCATTAGTCCGGCGATGTTCTTGTCGTAGTAGTCCAAGAGTTGTTGAGTGTTGCTGTCAAAACTTGGCGAAGAGGTTGGTGCTGGAGACTCGGGTATAGGGAATTGGACACCTCGAAGATGTCCACGAAGAGCCACGCCCTGAACCCATCGAATCCTCGGGCCGTACCCAGGGCAGGTAAATCCTCGGCCAAGACATTTCTGGCAGCTCGGTTGACTTAGATCACATATGATCCTTCTCTTTGAGCAAACCGAGCAGCCTGAGACGGAATAAGTCAGTGAATATCTATGTGTCTAGTGGTTTCAACCTTACCTTTGCCTTTTGAACGTGGCATTATGCACTTCTATTGCTTCATCCTGGCATCGAGAGGCGGAGCATTGGCTCAAATCCTTGTACCCCGCAGGTACGTCACGTGCTCCACTTTTGGGGACGGCCACTAAATCCTTGCGAATAAAAAAAACGAGGATTTATTATTATCCAAGATCGACGTTGTTGTACTTCAATATGCCTCTCTATAATAGTGCTTAAATTACTCTTATTTATTTAAACGCTTATTTTAAACCTTAGTCATACTTCTTAAAGACTAAATAAGCTAGGCCGTAGTTAAGATACCTGTCAGGACGGCGCGTAATCCAGGGGTTTTATTCGCTACATCTGGCCTCACACAGCCTCAAGGCGGAGTGCGGGGCTGACAGTGGCTGTACTGCATATCTGCAATGCCTGACAAGACAGCCTCATTCGATTTACCTTATCCTTTCTTCTCCTCCTCCTCATTCTATTGAGGAACGGCCTCAGTAAGACGCACTGTGTTGCCAATATTGCCGCTCTATGGAGGTGACGTTTGGCGCCGTAGGGGACTTTATCTCCATTGGTGTGCTTATCAAGGATTTCATCGAATTGCTGGATGACAGTCGAGGGTCGGCTTGGGAATACAATTCGCTAAAGCAGCAACTCATCTTCCTCCGACTGAACTTGGACCTTGCAAAACGCTCATACGATGAGTACTACAGCGCGTCCCAGTTCCAAGATATTCGGAAGACGCTGGAGAGTGTCGTGGATGAGGCGGAGAGAAGACTGGAGGACATTGCAGTCAAGGTGCAAAAGTACACGTCAACTCTGTGTCAAGGTTCGACCGAGAGACGAATAAAAAAAGTTGCAAGAAAAGTACAATGGAGTCTTGAAAAGAAGGAGACAGAAAAGTTCTTGTTGGACCTCAATCGTTACACATCCATCATACAATCATTGCAGTTTGATGCATTTGCGTAAGTGCCGTTTATCGAAAGGTTTTCACTCACCACATAGCTGACCTACCTTTCAAGTCGTTTGATGGAACGCAAGCTTGACGGTACCAAGAAAGACCAAAGCGATACCCAGGAACTTGTGAGCAAGCTTCAAAAAGACTTTGGCGATCGATTCGCCAGCCTAGAGAACGAACTCAGAACTGTCAGAACCAATTCAGCCAATATGCAACAACATCTACTTGATATTGGTATGGTTGTCACTAGGCGACTCGACTTGGTCACACAAACCGTCAACTCTCTGGGTGTTGCTGTATTGCGGGGTGTTTCAGGCATGTCCTACTTAGGGACATCCGTCTTGTCCTTATTGTCCACCATGCACGACACTATTTTAAACCGGCTGGAGCGCCCTCCGCACATGGGTCCTTATTTTACCTTCGAAGACTATCTGGGAGTCGATTCGATCATACTGCTTAACTTTGTGGACTCGTGGAATGCCTTTGAGGGATCTCTACATGGCAAGTTCAAGGGTCGAAAAGGCGGCAGACGAGTGGCTCAGAACCGATTCCTCCTGCAAGACCATCAAACTGGAGACGAGATTGATCGAGATATTCATTGGACTTTGGCTATCACGCCGGGATCTCGGATCAACATGAGTCTGATTTGTGAAGTTAAGGAGGATGAAGATGAAGCACAGTCCCTCAGGTGTCCGTTTCCGTCATGCGGAGCAATGTGTGAGGGAGTTATAGGAACTGTGATTCAATGGTAAGCTGACCCGATATGCCCGGTCTGTTATGAACTCTCAAGCTGAAACAAGCATAGCCCTTCATGTCAACAACTGTTTAGAAAGCTACCAGGCATGTCCGACGATGAAGAACTTCCCATGGCACCCAATGCTCCTGATTCAGGAATTCATGACCCAAACTCGAAGCCGGGAAGTCCTTCTGGGCTTGGCCAGTCTCGCAAGAGAAAGGGAGCCCCTCTAGACAGAAGGCGATCGCTACGCGCCAAAAGGAAACCAACAGATACCCGTGATACTGGCTCTGACTCGGACGACGCCGACTTGGCAGGGATTAAGCGAGTGACTGTACTACCGATATTGCGGCTTGCTCTAAGACCAACTCCAACAGACTCCAAAACGGATCGAAAGTTTGGACCCTCAGCACAACAGATCGCTTTCGAAGAACAGAAAAAGACTCACAGCTTAGGACATGTCCCGGAGAGCATGAGCGTTGAAACGCCTTGGGTGACCATCAAGTCACTTGCCGAGCGCAAACTATCGATGCCACAATCTGGCTCTTATGAAAAACAAGTCGGATCCGGAACTGCCTATGTGAGCGGCGACAACGAATATCTGTATGAAAAGATTCCTGGCGAAGACGCATATGCTTTTGGGAGGGCGTTATCAAGTGGTATTGAATCCAAAGCTCCCCGACCCAAGACACGTTTCTCACGTAGGCCGTCAAAATCACAAGAAACAGGATCCAAAGAGAAGACGAAACGCGGGAAATGGAATAGGGGAAAGGTCAGGAAGGCGACAGAAGCAGATGCAAAACGTCATAAAATCCCCACTGATTATTCTTTAAAGAACTGGGACCCAGATGAGGAACCAATCATGCTCCTTAGTAGCGTTTTCGACGCGAATACGTTAGGGAAATGGATTTATGATTGGTCTATATACGCCCATGGGCCTTCGACATCTGTATCTGATATGGCGGGAGAACTCTGGCTGTTGCTCATTCAGCTGTCTGGCAAAAGGAAGAGAGCGGAGGAAACAATAGAAAAGGTCAAGTCAGTGGACTCTAGGGACCTGGTAGAGGAATTCATCGAATCAGGGGAGAGGCTATGGGCCAAACTGGTGTTGCTGCTAAAGCGGTGCGAGGCTCCAATGTTGCAAGCATATAAGCTCAAAGAAAGGAAGCGCGAAAGTACTGTTCACAAGCAGGGGGATTTAAGCGATACCAACCAGAACTCTTCACCAGGATGCGAGACTGAATCGAAGGGTTTGGATAAGGGAGTGGAGGAAAGAACAGTACCTAACAAGGGAGATACAGGAGAGTCGAAGCAAGATGTTGAGAAAGCCGTTGGTGTTGCTTTCATTGAGACGATTTTCGGCCGAGACAGGGAGTTGGAACGAACAGAGAAGTGGATGAAGAGCGTGGAACTGTACAACCTCAGATTTGATGCAAATTGTGCGGATATACTAAGAAACCCTGAAGGGGAGGTTTAGCAGGAGGTAACTATAAAGTGAATATAATTAACCCTTGAGTACGAATGTTAGAAATTGTCATGCCGATCTATCTTTAACGTTTTACCTGTATCTTCTAGCTTTATACCTATTTTAGCTTGTTCACTTTCCCCCTTCCCTCGCCTGAGCCAATCGGTAAGTTTACCTGTCAGCATGCCTGATTTACACCCAATATCAAAACCAGGCTGTCTGAGCACTTACGTCACATGTCGTGCCTAGATTTACTTATTACCCCTCTTTCCCTACTTCCTACTAAAATCCTTTTTACATAACTCTACGGAGTATCCATCCCGCATTTCCATTCTGCATAGTGATATGAGGTCTCTTGACTAGAAATAACACATCTATAATTGGCTATTTCGTACCTAGTCTCAATCATGGGCGACTTCAATTTTGAAGCTTTTTCTGACATAGTCAAGGAGTACAAGCTCCATTCATGCGTCTATTGCCAGCAATTTATTATTGATATAAATCGGATGGATATCCACAGATCAGAGTTGTCATTAGAACAGCTAAGAACGGCAGACACATATATCGCGCCGTCGTGGTCATGGCTTTCCGTCTTATACCGTGTTTGATGGCTTTAGAGAAGCCTTGGTAGCAACTGCCGAAGTCATCGACACAGAAATTGAGCTATTGCAGCCAGAGTTACGCTTTGGTATCGTGAGGAGTGGAAGAATTCGTTTGCGAGGGCTTTTACATGATGACCAACATTCAATTGACTGGAGAAGTGACGTAAGCAGGGTATACCGGCATGAGTCTGACTCTCACACTCACGGGCGAAGGATCTGTACCCCGTTGTCCAAACATCTTAAGGGTGAACACGTTTGGTTCTTTGAAATTGGTGGTTTGCAACCCTTACGCTATAATGAACAACGCCCCGTTGGCTAAGACGACCCATTACATGAATGAAGTCCCCCCTGACGAGGCAAATCTCTTTGAGTATACAACGACGTATGGAGAATTTGCTGGATTGATGCTGCTATCAATTGGGAAATATAAGGAATTTAGACGGGTTGGAGTATATACGGATCATAGAGTGGCACCCTCTTATGCTAGTTCCTTTGATGAGGCGTGCCATCGGTCTCAAGCCGAGCCCCTTTCTCCAGTAGATACCCCATCATAACCTCATTGCCTCTCCTCGCCGCAGCGGCAAGTGCCCCTGAACCCTCAATCTTAGCACCGTACTTCAACAGCAGGTCAACCGCAGCAGTATCCTTGTATAGCCCTGCAACTAACGCAAGCGGATATGCAGCTGCATCAGGCTCCTGGTTAGGATCCGCCCCAGCCTCAAGAAGAAAACGTAGAAAGTCAACGTGTTGTCGACCCATACATGCAACTATGAGAGGTGTTCCCCGCATGTCGAACTGCATGTTGATCGCTGATGGATCCTTGGTGAGCAGCGCCTGCATAAGCGGGATTGAGCCCGTGTTTATACCCGCGCGCACGGTTTCCTCGTTAAGAGGGGTGGAGCGGGACCTTAGTAAGAGGAAGCGTACAGCATCGTATTGGTAGTTCTTTACGGCTGTCGTCAGCGCCTCTTGGATAGTTTCTTGTGATGGGCGTTGTTCGTTGGTTGAGAAGAGGGTTTTCAGTTTGTTGGTGTCTCCTGTTGAGGCCAGAGCGATAAGCCGATCTTTAAGGGAATCTGTCATATTCGCGACGGAAAGTGATGAGTTATTGGTGAGGGATTTCTAGTGAGATGCAAGGTCTGAGTATGCTTTCTGCCGTCCTCATCCTTTGGAAAGTTTTATGATCGACGTGTATTTCCGTTTGTCATGATACGTGGCAACATCCCGTCCTGCATCACATGAGGCTGTGCCTTTCTTACGTGAGATTTCTGATTGGCAAGAATCGATTGTCTAGAAAAAACGTCATTTACGGCGAGGCATCGAGGCTGTGACCCCGCCATCGAGGGGGCGGCTGGGGAGAGATCGGCACAGCCGACATGGATCCTCCGGGTGCTAAATTTGTCTTCCGTTTGGCTTGCTCCTTGCATCGGGGATTATTCCACCGCCTTGGCATCCCCAGACTGACATTTTGTGATTTGACTTTGCTGGCAGCAATGTTGATCTATGCTCATCAAGGGTGTGATAGTGATTGTGATAGCATCTGTCTCAGACAGCAAGCAAGTTCATTGTCAACGATCTCGATCTCGATCTCGGTAGAGGGACTTTTGACTATCCTACGGCCAGACTGATATGTAGTACGCTGATGAACCGGAGACTTTAGAGGATGGGGGCGAGTTTTGTATGATACCATGGCCCGGTGCTCAAACTCTTGGAGACAGCGAAACAAGGCTCCGTGCTGCCTGCCAAGTTCCCAGAAGCGATCATTTACAATGCTATAAATGCGGTGCCAGTTCACTCCATTCTAGCTCTATCACATCAAGGCAGCATCCAAACAGTATCACAGCCTCTCGCTCCACTCCCTTCCATATCGAAAAACCCAATTCTCCCAAGCCCCAACTTCCAAACCATTCAAAATGAGACTCTGCAACATCATCTCCCTCACCCTCGCCCTCATCATCCCAACTACCGTCCTCGCAGCCCCAACAAACACTCTCCGCCGTCGAGACTGTCCCTCCGTTGACACCATCCGCGAATGGATCCGCAACAACGCCAAGGTGGGCGAAAACACGATCTTCTACACCGCCGAGGCCACACAGAACCACGCCAAAGCCTTTGCTGAACAAAAGGTCACAGACGGCAACTACTGGGGCAAGGTCTTTGCTGATAACAAGCATCTCGACTGGCTTGACGAATGCGGTGCGGGTCCAGAGCAGGATAAGTTGTTCCCTCGTATGGGAGAGGCTCTTGCTAGGGATTCTAGCGGAACGGCATATGTGATTATGGTCAAGGGGAATGAGATCAAGGACTTTTGGAAGGATAATGAGTATCCTTATCTTAAGAAGAACAAGGTCAAGGTTATTGCTGTTAATGCTGCAAACTTTGATGACCAGAAGGATTACGATGAGAAACTATTTAAGCGGGCGATTGAGGTTTAGATTGTAGCCATTGGCACACTTAGTTGGACAGTAGATACATTGAAGGAGATGTGGAATTGGAGTTAAAGGGAGAGAGGATTTGCAGAAGTATTATAGGACATGCATTTACTGATGAGTGTCATACATAGTATATCTGACGGATATATCGATAAACGAAGTTCTCTCAATATCCAAGAACAATGAAATCACTGCAGTACTCAATCTAAACACATATCTTGTTCGGGCAAGCGTAAGCTCCCACTAAAGCGATTTAGTAATCAATAGTACTCCGACTCACCAGTATCAGATCACTGTTTTATGTTCTGACCCCGCGTGTTTCTTTGCGACTGTTGGCCCTCCCCTGTCTCGCGTATACAGGCCATTCGTCCCCATAGACTCACACTGCATCCAACTGGGGTATGTAACCTGGCAGAAAGGATCAGAGATCCACCACTCTGCCTGCTCTAACCATTCATATCCGTCCAGAGAACAAACAGTAACCTTTGAGTAGACCTTCACGGCGCACTTAACCTAGGACAACAAACGCAATATCCAGGATTTCAGAGCGTATCTGTCCACATGAGCTGTCTTTGAGGCCTCGCTTTAATCGTATCGTAAATCCTTAAAGATGAGCCTTGGATTAAATTACTACGCTATAATAGTGCGTGACGTAAACATGATACAGTGACGCGTGGTGCTCTCTTGTACTGCACTTCCTTGTAAATACCTCGTTTCTTCAGGGTTCATTCGCAAATCAGACCACGAGCGGATAAAGTGTCAAGACCGAACCAACTGCCAAGATGTCTCAAATACCAACGACCCCGCACATACTCTCAAGGTGCCATTCGAGCTCTGTACCTACACAACTATCACTGACAGAAAGTCGTGGTGCACAAGATGGCAAACGACAAGTCTAAAAGTTCCTCGCCAGCTGCAGAGCAATCGCCCCCTCGGAATGCCGATAGCCCCGAAGAGGCTCTTCTCGTAAGTGGTACAGCAGACCGGAATGATCGACCAGAATAGCATTGACGTCGACTACTAGGAAGCGGGTGACGACGACTCAGCGATTGGAGTTGTAAGTCCTTGGACTATCGTGGTAGCATTGACGACAACTGACTTGAAGACTGTATGCAGACCGATGACGAGTTATCGACCGCATCTCTGCGCTCCAGTATTTACGAATACCACATGATCAACGGTCGCGGATATCATAAAGATGAGAGTAGGAAAATCTGACCACTTGATTCATTTTGTACTAATCGGAATTTACAGAATACTGGCTCCCAAGTGACCAGGTGAAGCTGCCCATTCTTTAGGATACAAGTCGTCGCTAACATTCTACCAGAATGAATCAGAACGTCTAGGTAAGCCCTTCAAGCGTTCTCATCGAAGTTTAAAGCTGACGACGTAACAGATCTCCAGAACCACCAACTTCTATTGACGTTTGGTGGTAAGCGATATTTCTCACCCAATGCCGACACAGCGCAGAGAGTCCTTGATGTCGGAACCGGCACGGGAATTTGGGCAGTCGAGTTTGGTATGCTGAGAAATACTGGCGATGAGCTACCTGAGCTGACATTGACATTACAGCTGATGAACATCCTCATGCCGAGGTAAGATGGTCGATTCATTTTTTTTTGCAAAATTGACGGGATGAGTCAGGTCTTTGGCATCGATATCGCTCCTATCCAGCCAGATTTGTGACTAATTAATTGGAATAGGCTGAGCAATCAGCTGATATTATCTAGTGTCCCTCCGAACTGTACCTTTGAGATCGACGACGCCGAGAAGGAATGGACGTGGACTAAGCCTTTCGACTACATCTTCATTCGTCTCATGGTGGGCAGCATAGCAGACTGGGACAAATTGATCCGCCAATGTTATGAGTACACACTCCAAACTGCAACTCTCTCGGCCCTCTTACTAACAGCGTCCAGAAACTTGGAACCTGGAGGCTGGGTAGAAGTCATCGACCCAGTATTCCCCGCCAAATCCGAAGACGGAACCCTCAAGCCCGACTCCCCCCTCCACCGATGGGACGAACTAACAGCCAAAGGCGCCTTGGCCCTCGGTCGTCCCTTTGACGAAGGCGTAAATCATGAAAAGCGTCTTAAAGAAGCAGGCTTTGTCAACGTCACGAGAAAGGCGTTTAAATGGCCGACCAACACTTGGCCCAAGGATCCAAAGTTCAAGGAGATTGGGCTCTGGACGCTTGCTAATATTGAGAGGAATCTTGAGACTATTAGTAGCTTTCTGCTTAGGCAGGGTCTTGGAATGAGTCAGGAGGAGATAGTGGTGTTTATTGCAGAGGTTAGAGCTGAGATGAGGAATGTGAAGGTCCATGCCTATTGGGAGGTGTAAGTGCAGTAGATATTGTGTCTTGATAGAACTGACTGGTTATGTAGGTTTGTTGTTACTGGGCAGAAGCCCGAAGAGAAGGCCTAGGAGTAAGCGCATCAACTGAAGTGTGTAGAGACGAAAAGCGGACATTTGTCATGGTTCAAAATAGGCTAACGGACATACAACTTTATTTTTTTTAAAAAAAAAAAATCGCTTGATACAGAATATCTGGCTGAGAAACACCTGAAAGTATTATTGTTTCCATCACGTCGATGAATAATTCCGAGACCTCCAGATATGGCTACGCAACGAATACTTTACTCCACCTGAAATACACTCTAAGGTGACACAGGCGGCGCAGCAGCCATCAAATTCGTCCTCTCCGCCCTCTTCGCCTGCTTCAGCGTCCTCACCCGCTGAATGCTCTGCCACTTCTTCTCGCGCTTCTTATCCCTGACACACATACCCACCAAAACCGCCATGCAACCTGCAATACACGCGCCGAAAATTACCGCTACGACGATACCCTCTGTTCCGATACTGTCGTGCTTTTTCATACAGACTGTAGTGCCAGAGGCAGGGTGGATCGTGCAGAGGAGGCCTGGGGAGCATGTGCTGGAAGTCATGCGGTTGGTGATGCAGGGTGCGCTTTCGGTGCGGCCGTCGGTTGTTATGGAGCATACGACGGTGGTTGAGACTGTTGTGCTGTAGCAGGATGCGCCGGGTTCGGTGGCGGTGATGCTACTGCTTGATGTGGAGGTGGAGGAGGTGGAGGAGGTGGATGATTCGGTCAAGGATGATTCGGTCGAGGACGATTCGGTCGAGGATGCTTCGGCAGTTGACGAGGATTCTTGGGTGGTTGTTTCTTGTGTTGTAGACTCTTCGGTCGTCGACGTGGGCTGGTCGGTCGTCGTAGGCTTATCCTCCGTTGTAGTGATCTTTTCTTCCGTCGTTCTCGGCTCTTTCGTTGTTGACTCTTCGGTCTTTTGCGTCTCAGACTTTGTCTCGGTAGTTTTACCGTCATCCGAGGATTCCGTATCTTGTCGCCGAACCCATTGCCGCCATCGTTTTACCAACGGTCCATTCCCCCACGAATCCTGCTGCACCTTTTGCGCATTGAGAGGTTCTTCATGGCCGCGGTTTATGGCTGTCGGGGCATCGTAGTATGACGGATCGGGCGGTACGTCATTTGGCTGATGGGCTGCGACGAGCAAAGCCGGTAGGGCGAGGAATGAGGCTACAGAAAGTAAACGCATGCTGAAATTACAAGAATGAATAGCAGAACAAAAGAGTAGATAATTAAAGTTGTACGTTGAAGGGCCTAGGAGATGGCAGAGGAAGGTTTGCTGAAAGATAAAATGTGTTTTCTTTGTTGCGTGATAGCGGAGATATTATCTCGTATTACCACCATGTTACTATAAAAAGAACTTTGGCCGCGCGTAGCCAGCTCAGGTCGTTCCACACAGTGACGATCAGTAGCACAGCCGCAAATTCATGGGATCAAAGCCCGTAAGCTGACATATATATAGCAATAATACGAGCTATACCACCGACAAAGAGTGACAGACTGGTCAATCAATTTCCTGCATATCCGAGCACTTGTTTCGAGTTCCCCTTCAGGTTTAGTTGAGTGTCAAACGGGTTTAGCATGGTGATACCGTTGACTGTTTTATTGTGGCTGGGGTCTCTAAAGATAGGCGAACGAATCATTGGCGTCCGAGCTGGAAGAATTGAGGCGCGAGGGTGAGGCTTGTTGTGCTCATAAAACGCGGGGGATAAACGCGTGACGTCAGCACCAATGGAGGCATCGCTTGTCAAGCTATAATCCAAACAAGGGTTAATTAAATACATGATATATGAATAACTTAGCTAATGGGATAACCGTAAGACTTAATATCTGGAAGACTGTACTTAAAATTCTTTTGCCTCTTGACTTTCCTACCTTTAGTGACTGGCTCTTAGTAGCTAATGCTGTAGGGTAGTTATTATTTCAAAATCTAGTAAATCTTGAATTCAGACAGGATCTCAGCAATGTGCCTTTCCTATACTTCCGTATATAATATTTCCATGGATTATTAATTAGTGGAATGCTCTAAAATTCAGCAATCCAATTCTTCTAAAAAAGCCTAAGTTAATGTCAACGTAACTTATTACTATTCCTTCTTGAAACCAGTACTTATTAACGTTTCTATCCCTTAGCTCCTCGCTCTTTGCATGATCCCCACCTATTCTAGCGTCATTTTAACTTTGAACAGGACTGGAGTTCTATTATTTTTCGCTGTCAATGTGTTTCCTCTGAGTAGAAATATACAATTGCCAGCTGTTATCTATGGTTTGTTTATTTGCCCCTTGAATAAACCTCCTCTGGATTACTCTGCAGCCATGCCCTGAACCACGTGGTGTAAACGTTAGTCCCTGATATCACTACCTGGTACAAAAACCCAGCCAGTATTGCAAACGGCTTTGTCAGCCTATAACTCAGTGACATGGCTTTGACCCTTTCCAAGAATGATAAATTGCCCCATCTCTCCCTCACTACTTCGATACGAGATTTCGCCCCGTGGGTAATTAGCGTCTGCCGCATCTCTTCTGTATTTTCTTTGTAACGTTGGACGGCTGCGGGGCCTTTGTTGGAAACAATGCTGGGCACAGAGCTTCGGTCATCAATGACGTCCAAGGCCGTTTTCCACACAGGGCTTCCAAGGAAACCAGTCATGATATTCACATCTGCGCCCACGCTGATCATGGCCTGTAACAATTTCCTTATGGATGTTAAATCACGTGCTAGACAGACCCAGTGAAGGGCAGTATACCCCCGTATTTCGCAGGCTTCGAGATGTTCTTTCTTATTCCACTTGTTTAGTAGAAAGTCATATACTGCCCCGGGACCATCGAACTCATCGAATTCATCGTAGTAGTTATATATAAGCATTCCGAGTACTGGTGCGTGCAGAGCAGTGAAACGCTTCTGAGGTGATACAATGAATGAGATGTTAGGAAGCTCAAGGAGGAATTTAACAGCTGTGGTATCGTATTCCACCGCGAGAACCTGAAAAAGAGCAGTGCTCATCGCACCTGGACCTATCAACTGGTTCGGGTCGGCTCCGTGCTCGAGTAAAAGCGTAGCGCAATTGAAATCATGGTTCCGCACGGATGCAGAGAAAGGCGCGTCTCCCTGCGTTTGTAAAGAAGCAAGCTGTGGTTGCCGTGATAACAGTAGCTTGGGCACTTGAATATCTGAGAGGAGAGAAGCAGCGCAAAGCACCAGCGCAGTATCGCCGTTGCGACGCCTGGCGAGAATATTTGCGCCCGCGTTCAGCAAAGCCTCGGTCATAACAAAACGGTTCTGCGCAGCCGCAATATGCAAGGGCTTCAATCCCCATCCGCCCATATATGATGTCTCCAAGGTTGAAGAACATTCGGGGAGTGAAAGAAGGTGGACAACAAGCTCTGTATCACCAGCCATGCAAGCAGTGAGCAGTGCACTCCTCCCCTTATAGTCGACCCGCTTCAAGGATAGCCCAGGGATGGACAATAAAATCTCAAAGGTGCGCTGAAGGCTTTTCTTTTGCCGCCTCCCATGAATGCACATTCTGGCGAAACGGGAAATAGGCTCGCAAGCGTAACCAAGAAGCGAGGAAGATTCTATATTCGGACATCCTAGTCCATCCTCATTATCAACTTGCATGGAAGCGAAGATTCCTCTGGGGATCTTTTTCTGAGACGTCCATAAAGGAAGCTTTACAGACTGATGCCGTAGCAGTAGTTCTATCATCTGATCGTCATGAGCTGCGCAGGCTAACTGAATAGGGAACCTTGCACCCAATTTCTCGTAGTCCTCGGCTCTTCTGGCACTTTCCAGCGCAGTCATGTCAAAACTGACAATTCCAGAGGAATAGAAATCGGCTCCACGATCAAGAAGAAACTTCACTACCGAAGTTCGGCCAAGTGCCACGGCTCTATGCAGAGGGGTTCCAGGCACAAGAGTTCGGCCAATGGTAACGGATGGGCTGTAGCTTTTTTCGACCAAGGAGGAGCTGGACAGGGATTCAAAGCTGAAGAGCAGATTTCCAACTGATTCAATCACGTCATCGGGGAATGAAACAAGCCAGTGCAGTGCAGTCTCGCCAGCGTAACTCACATGGCCAGCTCTAGCACCCGACTCGACCAGGATCTCCACGCATGTCTTGCTACCTTGCCGAGCGGCACATATGAGAGGAGTCTCTCCAACTTCATTCGTGGCTTCTATCAGGCCAGGGAAGATATCCAGAAATAGAGACAAGTGCTCTGATAGTCCAAAAGTTGCGGCCCAATGCAGAATAGAGTTTTGGCTTTCATCTGAACTGGGCCACAAATTGCTGTTCTGGTTCAACAGTTTGAGGACTTGAAGCGGTGTATCGAACACCTGAAAGGGATACGTCTCAGGATCGGGTGTCGCCACCAGTTTACGATATTCGATGCTTGGATTGCTTGCACGCATACGCTTGAGGGCGAGTCTTGCAGCTTCGTGTGTCGAGGAGACGTTGGAGAGGCATTGGATTCCTTTCTCATCAGACTCTGCAGTACCGATCCCATCAAAGTAACATTGTGCGAGAAGAAAGCAAGCCTCATCTGCCCTTTTATCTTCCTTGCTCTGAGAGATCTTCTCTAGATTACGGAAGATTTGCGTCTGCAGAGCAGCAGGGGAATGTGAAAACTGTGTGAGGTCTAGGGCCAAGGCAGGCTTCATTGTTGGATCAGTCAGATCAAGAATTCTCCATCTCATGAAAGTAATTGTAGTCAAAGGCTTACCTGAATAGGCTTTGAGTGTTGTGCACAGTCTGGCAAGCACCATTTAACCTCTGGACTGCGATGGTCAAGTATTAGCACTTGGTTTTCAAGCGGGCTCTTCGCATCAAACAATACAACATACCCGTGTTCTTCGCGCCACCAGGTCAATATCTGACCAAGATTTCGTTTAGTAGGGATAAGGTCAAGAGTGTTGTCAAAGATGTCCTCGAAGTATAACCGTAGGACTATGTCCTCCATCTCGTCTGCTTCTCCCAATGAGAGTGAGACACTGTTCTTGACGTTGTTAATAAAACCCAGATCTTCTTTAGCAGCTTGTATATAGCTTTTCCAGGACGATTCCGAGGAAAACCTTGCTGGGCATTCAAATGGTTCATGGCGAAAAAGTTCGTTTCCGTGAACACCGTCGAGTAGAACCTGCCATACAAGCATTCCAAACGAGAAACAGTCGGTGAATACTAAGGCCTCGCTCTCTAGCGGACTTATAACTTCTGGTGCCTGAAAAGGTTGTGTCCCTCCAACCTCTATACGCACTCCTGGATCTTGCTCCATAAGGAAGATACAAAAACCAAAGTCAATGAGCTTAGCCTTGAATAAACCACCCCTCTCCTCGAAGACAACCACATTTCCACATTTTACGTCACCGTGTACTATTCCCTCTTGGTGTAAGACTGCGAGTCCTGTGGCAACATTATGGCACAGCCCTGCCTTTATTCGGAGATATCGAGCCCGGCCTGATCGGATAAAGTCGTCAAGGGTTCCGCACTCTGCATATTCAATGACAAGGACTGGTCGAAGAATGTTTTGTTCGTATTCCCATATGATGTTCAAAAGGTCGACGATCTCTACGGAGTCAGATACCCGCTGATTCGTAAGAACGCGGATCTCTCGGATGAGAGCATCCATTTGGTTAGAAACAGTGATCCCATATTTGCGGGCATCTAGATAGGTACCATCTTTGTAGCCATGTGCGACCTTTAGGATGACGATGTCACCCGGAACCAGTCTCCGGTTATGTGCATGAATACGACGGCTAAGCCTGTGCCGACGCACTGTAAAGGTACATCCTGAGCCAAGTCGGGCCCCGTCAAGGGCATTCACGAGTTCGAGATTAATCCACCTGGTGTGTCCCAAGACGTTGCTGAGTACTCCAAGAAGGGTCACCAGGTCCTTTTGGTCATCCGGGGGACTTCGTGATGCCGGACGAGGGACAGAGTTAGGGCTAGATTCTGGTGGCACAAAGAACTTGGTTGAGCTTAAAGGCGGGGCACAAAACCTTCTCAAGGCGGAATCTTTATCCATCATGAAAATGTTGACGTTCAAGAATAACAGGAAAACTGGCTTTCTGGTAAACCACAGTGACTAGAAACAACTAGCAGAGACGAAGGACTTGATAGCTATTTGACGTGTTGGCCAAGATCCAGATTTTGAAGAGAGAGCATAAACTTTGTTTGCCCCAAAAACAGTCTACCATGAGGGCCGCCTCCGTCGTGGAGCGGAACAAGTCAAATACCATCATACCATGAGCAAGCCTCAGTATGGATATCGACGAATCAAATCTAGCCACATAGTAAGACGAGGCTTGTTGTATGCTGACTGGCTGCCCGAAAACGGTCGAGATATTATGGTGGCTGTCTGACTGGCTTGAAAACAGGCTTTCAATCTCGAGGCCGACTGTGAAATGCATGCCTGAGGCAACAACAGCCCTCTCATTCAAGCCACGAGATAGTAATAAATGCTACAGAATGGCGGCCGAAGTATGCTGAACCTGACGTCCTTGTTCTCTTCACTTCATCCCAGTCCGTGCAACAAAGCGCTAATTTATCATTATGACAGACTACGCAGGTTTGGCCTTGAGCATCCCAGGCTTGGTATTCACTTGTCTTCAGTATTACGAGGTCTTTTTTACCTATGCCAATGCCCAAAAAGACAGAGAGGACCTCTGCATACGATTCGCAGTTGAGGACAAAGTTTTCTCAAATTGGAAAGCTAGAGCCATGCCCGACGGCAAGACTGTTGCCACAAGCGACCCTACCTTGGTCAAGTTGACGATAGACTGCCTCGGTCAGATCCAAAGTGCTTTTGAAGAGTATATCAAGATTGCCAGCAGCACTCAAGATGGCAACCCTGAGTGGGCCATCTCAATAGACTCACTAACAATGGCCCTGAAGAGAGTCGGATGGGCATTGAATGGATCCAAGACGGTGACTGAACTCTGGAAGAAGCTCCAAATCTATAACGACGCTCTGAATAGGCTGTGGAAGTTGAGTGACGCCTATGTTCAGCGTCATCTGCTGCTCTCGTTGGACAATTTCAATGACGCTGAAGGCTTGAGGTTGATGGAAATGGCGCTTACAAGGGTTGATTTATCTGAGTATCAGGAGCTAGCTGCCGCAGTACGACTCAGGCGAATTGTTCTTGAGGTAAAGGATGGGGAGACCAGGTCACTAGACACTGGCCAGCCAGATCACTATATGGGACAGCTTGATGATTTGGGGCTTCGCGCAACGGCATTTAACCCATCCATTTCAACTCTTACCGCAGATTTGCCCCGGACTGCCGTTGTAAACGGCCGAGACGCCCTTCTGGAATGGAAATTGTACAAGACAGATGCCCCTGGCAATATGAATCAGAGGCAGTATGAGTGGGTTGTTATGAGCAGCATGAGATCACTGGCCAAGTTGCTGTCTCAAACCCCAAAGCCGGCTGGACTCAGGGCTCTCAATTGCCTCGGCTTCTACGAACCTTCATCACGTGGTCTTGGCTCCCCTGTGTGCTTTGCCTTCTCTCCCCCCCCTCTTGCATATAGAGAACCAGTGTCTCTTGCCCAGCTGATTGAGATGGATGAGGCGGTTGACCTTGGTGGTGTATCAGTTGACAATCATATGTTTTTGGGTGATCGCTTTGCCCTAGCTACCACACTTGCACGGGCTGTCCAACAGCTTCACAATCTCGGTTGGCTACATAAGGGAATCCGAAGCCATAATGTCCTCTTCTACCGCCCCAATGATGTCAGAGGCATCTGGAGACCAGAACCAAGAGACCTCTATCTAGTGGGCTATGAGTTTGCTCGCCCAGCATCACAGGCCAGTCTATCAGTCCATGCAAAGAACGAATCCGGTGTTACAGTTTATCACCACCCGTTATACGTTGACAACCAGAATGTTCGATACGAGCCCCACTTTGACCTCTATAGCCTTGGAATTGTCCTCATTGAGATTGCTTGCGGCAAGACGGCGAACCAGATGGCGCAACGTGGCAGGGTCAAGATCTCTGTACCCTGGGAGTGGGATCTCTATATTGCCCACTACCTACTATCGGAGGTCGATAGAAAAATGGGGAAAGTCTATGGAGGGGTAGTACGACGCTGTATCAAGGGCGACGTTGGAAATGATCACTCAGGGGATAACGGTAGCTACCAGGCTTACCTTAGGAGCCTTGATTTAGATATAGTTGGAAAGTTGGAGTTGTGTTATGCTTAATAGAGGATTCCTCGCGATTATAGGTTTAGAAAAGTAGTGGTGATGGCAAATACTGGTATAGAAATAATGGAGGTCATTGAGGTCTTGAAGCTGTAGGCTGGTCATTCTCTTCAATATCAATCAATTGCCTCACTTGCGGACTGATAGCTCTATTCTGAGCTATATTAACTACGCAAGCATTTCCCTAAGTCATGCTAGTTTGCTACGTGTATATCAAGACAACAAGAGAATTTCGTAGAATCAAATCGTCGATATGAAATTTAGTAAAGAGGCTAGGAGAATTATTTGAACCAAGATAATACAGTCCCATCGTTTCAATTTGACCGATCCTTCGCATTCCTTCATTGGCAATGCGTGCCTACCCCTAGTCGCATATGTTGCGGCTGCTAGAGTCAGAGTCAGAGTCTCCCGTCGAACAACTCCACTCTGAGTCCAAATCTGATACAAGGTCGGCATGGGGATCAAGTGCATTGGTCCACAAGCCGAGAAGCTTGCCCAAGCCGGTCCCGATTGTATCCGGATCAGGAGACCATAATTCGGAAAGTCGAAGCAACTCTTCCATTTCGCTGTGGCATTGCTTCATAGTCAGAGAAGAACAGGAACGTGTCGACGAACTGTCAGAAGTAGTATTGCTTGCAGGAGGACGGTAACCACCAGGTCTCAGACCCGGAGGAGAAGGGATGTTAGGTCTAATACCACCCGGAGGATGAAAAAAACCTGGACCACCTGGGTGTACACCAACGCTCTGAATTTTCAGCGTCATGCCCGGACGGCGTAGTGATGCCCACGCTTCAGATAAGATGACGGTTCCGTCATCGGCGCAGAAAATATACTTTCCTTCTTTCAAGATATGTGTCGCGGGGTATCCCAAGATGAGGCCAGAGAGTCTTTTACGCAACACCTGCGGTTCAAATAAATCAGCAGATGATAGAGGCTTAGTTAGTTCCTCAACTCACATTCAGGTCCTTGCATGAGGCATACGGGACAGTGAGCTTTCTACCCGATTGTGGTTCAAGAACATGGATAGGCTCTACATCCTCACCGAGCCGGAAGAAGAGAGAGATGGAAGCATCAGCCTGAACAGCAGCCTCGAGTCTGTTCTTGAATGGGGGTTTGGCGATCGACATGGCAATCCAAATTCTTTCCCTAGAGCTCGATTGTTTGGCCTCGTCGATAGCCTCGTCGATTCGTTGGCGGACTCGCTGATCGAGTGAGTCATACTGTTCAACCATCCCTGGACGCTTTCTCCATCTGGACTTGGGTGTCGCCTGTGAGAGCGCGGACCTGACATGTCTGTCGTCTAGTTCCAGTCGTTTGAACGTCTTACTTGCCTCGCTACTGAAGTGCGCGCCAAGATCGATCTGCCATACCTCAAGGTCTTGGCCATTCCATTCATCGTGGGATCCTGGCATGAGTTTTCGTTTGATCCAGTCTCTGGCAGCAGTCATTAGACCTGATTCGTGTTCTTTAGCTGGCTCTCGATCGACTGGTGGTTGGTTGGTGATGGCCTCCGCATCAGCCTCGGCCGATACCTCAGTGTCCTTGGCCAGTTCTACCGTCTGAGTTGGAGTGATCGGCCTGGTTCCAACAGGTGTGACCTCTTCGACCGTTGTTTCAACCGCAATGGTAGGGGTGCTTGAAACAGTACAAGTGCTCTTAACATCTGACAAGGAAACATTGCTAGAAAGTAGTGGCGGAGCAACAATGGTCCATTTATCCACCTTCTTGGACCAGTATTTGTAGTGGCCTGCTCGCTGGCTCGCTACTTGCCCTGCCAGCTGTCGGAATGTGAGCTCGGTCTCAAAGGTACCGGGGACTCGGGGCTGCGGTCTAGTAGAATCATCAAGTCAGCAAAGATGGTGTAGCAGGATGGCTCGAGCTTACCGCATCTGGTACTGCGCGATACTACCCAGCAGATAGCGTAGCATGAGTTCAAACTTGATCTGCATTAACCGGTGCCGAAAGTACCTGAGTTGAACCTCGAGTGTCTCCCAAGGCTCGTAACGCCAGACAGTGGTGTGAGCCATGCACTGCAGATACTTTCCCGTCTCCTCCCGCGTGATCACACTGATCTCTTTGTCGCCAACAATACTCTCCGTCTGACGGACCAAGACGATCAGAATGCCGATGTAGATCTTTTCGCTCGTGGCTGTTAGGCTCGAGATGTCTTCCAGACACGGTTTTGTGAAGGTATCTGCATTCTCTTGGATCAAATCGTCAAGCTTGATCAATGTCAAGGCAGTCGAGTTGATCAAATTGGTCAGCTTGGGTAGCCTTTGTCGGGCTCTTCTGTTGGCTTCCGACTGTATTTGCAGGGAGGTTGCAAGACTGAGGCCTAGTTTGGCCACAGGCTCTATATCGTTGTGGGCCATGGTGCGACAAGGATCAGTTCGGCAATAAGAAAGGAAGAGAGGTCTAGAAAATAGTTCAGTGTCCTCTGCTTTTATTGAACTTGGGCAACTTGTTGGAAGCACGCCATTTTATCTTGCTTATCATTACCCCTCAACACGTGAAGCAGTGTAGCCAATCATCAAATGTTGTTGGTTGCACTTCTGTCTTACGTGAATCTAGGACTATTGAACAACGTGTCATACATAAGCCACCATTGTAACGATTGGTGCTTGGGTCAGCACTTTGCTGCGCTGAGACGCATTCGGAAGAAATCTTGACCGCTCCTTGCGGGGTTGAAACATATCTCCACCATGATTTGGATGGGAGTAAAAAGGTCCTTTGAAATCCTATGGCCTAGGTTCTGAAATGCGCGTTTTGTATTCACTGATGTTAGATGCCTCAATACTGTATCCTAGTGGCGATATAGTCATATGTTGATCAGTTTCACTCACTCTGGCTTGGGGCCTTTGAGTTATCATCGAACTCTTGAAAAATAAGTCATTCAATTCTGTCTGAGACAACAAACGGTTTCGATTGGTATACTAGAACAAGGACTAATCACAATTGCAATCATATAAAAGGGTACGTTAGTTTCGAACTCGGTTTATGGACCCAGGTACAGCTAATGGATAATCTCAGCCGTGTCAAAGAGGCTGCGGAGAGGATAACCACTCTGATCGAGGCACACTTTTGAACAACATTGGAATCTGCCTTGTTGAGAGGTTTGCTGTTAGTAACTCGATGGGAGTCCTTGATCGTGCTATTGAAGTTGCCGATGCGGCCATGACTCTACGCCTCAACAGCATCCTCATCGACCGTTGTATATGGACAATATTGCGACAAGGTTCGATATGCGGTTTGGTTTTATTGGGTAGATTAATGACCTGAATCGTGCCATTGAACTTGTTGATATGGCATTGGAAGCTACACCACCTGGCCACATCTATCGACACCGCTTCTTTAGCAACCTCGCGACTTGGCTTTGTAAACGATTCGAGGTCAATACTCCGATGGATGATCTAAATCGTACTGTCTGGGCTGCGGATATGGCTGTAGAGGCCTTATCAGACGACGCATCTCGACGAGCCAACTACTTGAGTACTATGGGGAATTGCCTTGCCAGGCGATACCAGCAGACGGGATCTATATATGACCTCGACCGTGCGATATCGGTTACTGAGCTGTCGCTGGAGGATTCAGGCCAAGATGTAATCCATCGAGCCGCGTGTTTGAACAATCTCGGGCTGTGGCTTGGCGAAAGATCTAATCGAACCGGTCCAAAGGCCGATCTTGATCGTGCCGTCGAAGCCACCGACATGGCAGTCGAGGCTTTCCCGCCTGAGCACTCCGAGCGAGTCATGTGTTTGATCAATCTCGGATCGCTTCTCGTTAGGCAATATGGACTGACTCGCTCAATGAGAAATCTCGATCGCGCCGTTGACGTCTCTGATGCTGGGCGAGAACTCTTGTTGCCCAACAGCCCTTTGCAAACCGCATGGCTAAACAACCTTGCCATGTGGCTGAGCGAGCGATATGATCGGGTCGGCTCGATGGAGGATCTCAATCGGGCTATACAAGTCGCTAAACTAGCTCTTTCAGTTACCACTTGGGATCACCCTGAGCGGGCAGGTCGCTTGGGTATCCTTGGACTTTGTCTCGGCGGGCGATTCGATAGAACAGCCTCAATAGACGATCTCAATCGAGCTATTGAAGTTGAAATCACGGCAGGAGAGGCTATTCCGCCAGGCCAGCCTTTCAAAACGAGTCATTGGGATGCCCTTGACGTATGGCTCGACAGACGATTTGATAGAACCAGCCCGCTCGATGATCTTAATCGTGCCATTGAGGTAGCTGAGATGGCAGTAGAGGCAACTTCACTGGACCTTGTAGACAGAGCTACTTATCGAAATAATCTCGGATGCTATCTCCACAAGCGATACGAGCGAGCCGATTCACTAGATGATCTTACGCGCTCTATGTCATACTTCAAGGAAGGTTGGGATTGCCCAAGCACGCCTTCGTCTATCCGCATCCATCTGGCGCTAAGTGCTGTCGACACCTACGCCTCGCAATCAAACTGGGAAGAGTCGAGCCAGCTGCTCGAAAAGGCCGTGGAACTGCTTCCGGCTGTCAGTCCGCGCTCATCATCGCCTAATGACATGGAACACATCCTCGCAAACTTTGTAGGCCTCGCTTCCGCAGTAGCGGCCGTTGCTTTGAACGCAGGAAAGAATGGCTGCCACGTCCTGAAGCTGTTTGAACTGGGCCGTGGCATCATCACGAATCTGCTGATGGACATGCGAGGTGATATTTCCGACCTGAAGCAGAGGCATCCTGATTTGGCAGAGTATGTGTGCCTCCGGGACGAACTCGATTCGCCGTCGGAAAGCCCATCTCCTTTATTCCCGGGGAATGGCGCAAGCTCCCTGGAATCGCTGGCAAAACGACGTCGTGAGGCAGACCAGAGATTCACAGACCTCATTGCCGAGATTCGTGCTCAGCCGGGCTTTGGCAGCTTTTTTCTTCCGCCGACAGCAGATGAGATGATGGCTGCTGCGACCTTAGGCCCCATTATCGTTGTTAATCTGAGTTCGTATCGCTGCGATGCATTTCTTGTTCAACTCGATCGCATTTCAGAGGTAGAACTTCCTGACCTCACGTCAGAAGAGGCCCAGGGACGAGCTTACGGACTGCATTCACAGGGTCTGGTAGGCTCTTTTAACATGGAATCTCTGATGTGGAATGGCTCTGAGATGTCATCTGCTGCCCGTGCCTAGATGCCCTTGGCTTTGAGGATATGCCTTCTGATGATAATTGGTCTCGTGTGTGGTGGATTCCAACGAGATATCTCAGCCAGCTTCCTCTTCACGCAGCAGGATATCATACTGCAGTTTTGTCGTCCACCAATACCGCCATGGACAGTCATGTCGACGTACGATTCATCCATCAAGGCATTGATATATGGACGCTAGTATACTATTCGAGGCCATGACACTACTGAGCCGAACTCAGCCCTCCTGATCGCCATGCGCGAAACCCCCAGCTTATCCGCAGGGGGGCTCCTCCCATCCACCGTTGACGAGGTAGATATGCTGGCCGCACTCTGCCCTTCGCTCGGGTTAGAACCTACCATGCCGCCGCGGCGACGATACGAGGTCCTTCAGCGTCTAAAGTCGTGCAAGATATTTCACTTTGCCGGCCATGAGCAGTCAGATCCGGATACCCTTCGCGGAGCTGCTTGCTTCTTGAGGACTGGAAGACCAAACCGCTGACGGCAGGAACCCTTCGTGATCACAGGCTGCAAGATAATCCTTCCTATTTCGCCAACCTCTCTGCCTGTTCCACGGGGGCCAACGAGTCCGAAAGATTCACTGACGAGGGAGTCCCTCTTGCCCACGCCTTCCAGCTCTCCGGGCTCCGGCATTTCCTTGGAACGCTCTGGAGAGTATCTGACAGGTATTGGTGACAGATCAGGTTGTCTTTCGGGACCTCCATAGTGCTGTCAAGGCCCTGCGGGACCGTCGGATCGAGATGAATGCTGCTCTTGCATGACAAGCCTGTGAGTTCAGGGATATTGTTGGTTGTGAGGAGAATACCAAGCCACTTTACTGGGTTCCCTATGTTCACTTTGGCGTATAGTACTTCAGGCACGCAGCTCTGAATAACCGATTACTTGATTATGTCAAATCGCTTATTAGTACAAAGTTCATATTCAGCGCCATTCTAGCCCATTAAAAGTAGCATACCATCCTCGATTCTATTTCTACCATCTCTGAAAGTGTCTGGTGGTCTATGGCTCAATGACTCACTCTGTATCTCATGCTTAGATCATCAGACAGCATGTAAGGCTCAGCGTCATCAAAGCCATATCGTAACGGACCCTGGTGGAGCACGCTATTGCCTTGCATTACGCCAACCTTTTACAGAAGACACATTACCAAGTCGCTGTAGTCGCCGTTATGGGCGGACCGTGTGCAAGGTGAGGAGAAAGGGGTGTCGGGAAACACTGTATTTCCGTGCATGTGAGCGACTACAGTACTCAAAATACAAATCATCACTAACGGTCTGAATGTTTGAATCATTTTACCATGCATCACGGAATCGACAGTGTAATAGGGAAGTTCAATATCCAATGCTTGCGATTCTGGTATTGCCTTTTCGTCACAGGCTAACTCCTTGTCTCTCGCAAGACCTAGCGTGGATGCAGATTGAGATACAGCTCCTCTATGTTATTTTCAACTTCTAGGAGGACGGCGTACACTGGGAGGTCCAGCTCGCTGCTTGGTGGTACGCAGACCAAAAGTTTCACAATGTGTCGTCGCACGATGGGTTGCCTGTGCTCATTGGGCTGAGGCTCAGCCAGCTTCCAAGGCTGTGAGTTCTTGATCATGGAACCTAGATTGCAGACTGTTTTTATGGGACTGCTATAGGACCGCGGTATATCTGCATCTGCTGTCAGTGTTATGGCCACAAAGACTATGAGGCACATCTCTTGCCTTCTAGGATTCTGTTTGAAAGTGATGGCCCTCCGACAGCTGATAGTGCATATATCTTCTGGTGGTCGTTGCATATTCTACAAGAGACCTTCCCATCGCACTGTGATATCAGCCCACGTTCAACTGTGCATGAATAGGAGTTTCAGGACTTTCCTTGGTTTTCTTCATTCTACATCTCAAACAGGCTTGACGGACCATTTCATGAACCTTGTGAGCCACTGAGACTTTAATGTTCGTATTGCCATGTCGAGGCGCGCTGGCGGATCTTCGCTTACATGTATAATAGCGCTGCGTCATTGACCCGCTAACAGAAGGTGTGTTACGTCGTAATATTAAATGTCAAAGAAAGGATATTATTTATTTTTCTCCCACATTAAATATATTATCTAAAAGTTTATAAGAAAATAATTAATTAAGGTGTAGTTTAAATTATGTAATACTATATATAAAGATTAAAAAGCTTTACTTTTAACTACCTACTAAAACATTATACATAAGGATATTATCATCAGAATCATGGTCCCCGCAATGAAACACATAGAGCTTGTCCTGATAGACTACACAACTCGTTTGCCACTTTAGCTCCATATGTGCCACCCAAATATCATCTTCCCAGTACTTCCCATTATACGCACTGTAGTGTAGCTTTCCATCATAGGTTTTGTCCATGTGGAAGCAAAACACCTTATCAGCATAAGCAGCTACACCAGGAGGATCAAAACCTGTACTTGCACCCATGATCTGCCGGCCGCCATACCAAGAAACGCCATCATAGACATTATACCAAATATCATCATAGTTCCTGTAGAAGATGTAGATGGCGTCATCGTAGGGGACGTATACAGCAGCAGGACTGGCGTAATAATTAGTGGCCCTGGATACCGGTTGATCCCCCCACCAACTGGAACCATCAAAGACGTTATACCACAGTTCGCCCTCATGAGGTCCTTGATGGAAGATGCAAATATGGTTCCAAAAAAAACCACAGGGGCTATGGTGGAGTCCTAATAGTAGCTAGTGTCGGGCACCACTTGATCCCCCCACCACTCCGTGCCATCAAAAACATTATACCGTAGATAGCCATATTGAGAGCCCACATCTATACCTCCGTGGAAGACGTAGATTTTGCCATCCAAGAACACGGCGGATGGCTCAAACATCACCTCGGTATCGGGCACCTTTGAGGCACTCGACCAATTTGAACCATCAAACACGTTGTAATGTAGCTCGATGCGGTCGATGTCATACTCATAGTGTCTATAAAAGACATAGATACTATCATTGACGGTCACGGCGCCTGGCGAGGTTTGCAGGCGAATGCTGGATACTGGTGTATCTCCCAGCTAGTGCAGCTGGTCCAATGCACTACCGGTTTGGGAGGCAGTAGATTCAGTCCATTTTGGTGGATCCGTCTTTGCTGCATTTTCAGTTGACATTATGGAAGGGCAGTATTCCCGTCAGAAGTGGGACTTTGCTTTATAGTAGTGTTTCTCAATGAGGTATAAGGAAAGCTTAGTAGCGAAGAAGCTAAAGCAGGGCTGTTGGTTGAGGAAGGCTAGGAAGACCACGCTCAGAGATAGAGAACTGGGAGTTATTCAACCTTTGTCAATGTTTGCCTTGCTTTTCTCATGAACAATTGGTTATTCTTGTGTAGGGCTATGGAAGATTTCGACACGTCACTGCCTGCTATCTCTGCTATCTTGCCGACCCCCGCCACAAATTCAGAACGATAATACAATAAAAGGATTAAATGGTTCCATGTAGGACGGCAAGTGATGCTGTTACAATGGTTCGATAGGCGCATTTCAGCCTACCTCAGTCTGCAGATCATTGCCCAACCTGGGGACCGGTAAGGCACAGGATCGTATGACCACCCATTCCAGTTAGAGCACTGCGATACGAGAGCTGAACCCTCTCATTCGGGATAGAAATGAACCACCGACTTTAGCTTGTGGCTGGCTGCAAGGTGCAGGATCTCAGCTTGGACCGCCCACCACCATAAATCATGTGTGATATGGCTTGTTCCAGAGAGAGGTCATATTTACTCCAATGCATCAACACGAAGCCCGCCATTTCCCTTTTGTACATACCTTGATTATGCCAGAAACAGTCTCTGCAAGGGAAAATGATTTATTTACTTGAATACGGCAATATTTCTTGGCTTGGCTAGGCAGACTCCCGTCCTTGGGTGTATCGCTCAGTTGTGCGAAATGGGAAGTGGGCTAGATGGTTGCGTCAATTCGTGCTGGAGACTGCAGGGCCGAGTATACCAGGATCGATATCACCCAAAGTTTGACTCTGCATTTCAGCTTCCAATAATTCACCAATTTTGGCATACACCTTCGCTTCCAGGCGGGAGTGCAATGCAACCATCAATGGAATGTATCAGGGATGAAGAAATACGAGGCAGAAAACCTGGAAACCACTGTGACTTAACGCGCGTACTCGATTTAGCTTGGACGTGTTTGTTGTCTATTGGCCATAAACCAAATTGCCAGTATCAAGTTATTGATCCTCCTGCGTGAGGGTCAGTCGAGGATACTACAGTACTATCACTATGGTTGCATGTGATTTCACTGGCGGCCGATGTTCCTTATCCCCTGTACTACATACGTCTGTATCACAAATGTCCATAACAAAAAGGGAAAGGGAGGAGAAGTTCGTTACTATATAAAGCCCGTTCCCAACTCACAGTAGTGTTTAATCCAGTTTCCAAAGCGGCCATCACGTCCTATCTTGAGTTGTTCATCGTCATCTTATCTACAATCATTCATCTTATCTACAATCATTCATCTTATCTACGGAATTGTTGACCAAGTCACATCTAGCTCAGCAGAGTACATTGTTTCATCTTATCTACTATCTACAATCATTCATCTTATCTACAATCATTCATCTTATCTACAATCATGTTTGTTTACCATGGAATTGTTGACCAAGTCACATCTAGCTCAGCAGAGTACATTGTTGCAATTCTCCCCTCTCGAGTGGAAGTCGGTTCACCTTGCATTGTTCTCTGTCTACCAGGTGTCCATGGTCCACAACAGCAGACCAAGCATGGAGATGTTCAGGCTCCCCGTGCGGTTCATAGTTTCGAGACGATTATCGAGACTATGAATGTCGCTCCAGGCAGCAAAACGGCTACTTTCACCTCGGGGCATCACGACTTAGTAATGCAACTCCCTAAGGATATGGCAATGTTGCATCTGAGCTTTTTGCACCATGTCAACGGCTCAGCTATAAGCAGCTCAATGGGTCTCATAATGCACCAGCCTCTCTTCGCCGCCAAGTCGAATGACTATTTCCAAAATATTTTCCTTGGGTCTGTTGACCTTGAAAGTCAGTTCCAGGGCTACGTTGTTGCCGTGGTGGTCTCAGACAAGGAAGCAGAGTTGAGAAATGTAACAAATGCCTGCATTACATGGAATGCCAAAACAGCATCTACTACTGTAGTGGTGCCACCTCCTGTATCTGGGGCATTGCTAAACATTGAGGAGCTAGAGTCCAAAGAGCAATCAGAAGATGAAGAACTAGCACAACCCCATTTTGCCATCAACAACCAAAGCCATGAGTTCCAAGGCAAGATCAGCCTGTGCGCGAATGGTAAACATGCTCTCGAGTTATCACTTCGCCCCCATTATAATCACGGACTGCCTGGTTCCAATGCGTGGTCGGTAGTTACCATCCCACAGTTAGACGAGCACCAAGAGACTCTCTTGAACATGGTTTCCGTCTTCGGGAGTCAGGCTATCGTGATTAACAATGACAGCACTGATGTTGTTACTTGCACCATCGAAATGACCGACGCCGAGTGGTTTGGCATAGGCATATCCTCGGCAGGTGTCATCCTCGCGGCCCTTGGAATGCCGAGTGTAGCATCCCCCCTGGTGGGCCTCTGGGTGGCATGGAGTGGCCTCTTACTCGCAATTGGTTCTCTTGCAGACACCTTGTCGGCGAATGATTCCTCAAAGAGCATGGTGCTGTTTCCAAACGACAAGATGGAGAAAGCCAGAGTAGGCTGGTTTACATATTGGGGTATTATCATGGTGCAAAATAGTGTTCAGAACAGCGGATACAAGCTCGTTGGAACAAGCTATCAGATCTCCAATGCCACATCAAACAGCTATCAAGTCAGAAACATCCCCCGAGGAACGGATGTCACAAAGCGCACTCTTTTTGACATTAATCTCGGAAATCCAAGCCGGCTCTCTAATCTTCGATTGCTAGGTATCCGTGGAGTTAAGCCAGATGCGAGCCTTGATATATATGGTAACCCCGGAACTCCAAATGAAGGCGACATTCTGAGCTACGACTCCAATGGAAAAATAGTTGGCTCGTGGACTGGTACTTTCGACAAGGCCGGAGATTACTTTTTCCGTGCTAGATCCGCAAGCAAGGATACCCAAATCGCCATCGTACAAAATGGTCGCGACGTGTTCGGGCGTAGCAACAATGTCAGCATTTATCACCTCCTTCAGGACCCCTACAGTCCCGTGCTGTGTATACAGAACGCAGAAATTCAATCTGAAATTTTTAGCCCGTTGGTCCGACAGTCCATTGGCACCGCGAAAACAGCCGATGATGTCTTGAAACTGATCCAGCAAAACACACAAAGCGGCTTTAACTGGGCGTATTGCCACGAGCACTCGTTGTCTCCATTCATAGTCTACGCTTGGAGATGGGAGAGAAATAATGCTGTAAAAAGGAATGGGGGTCGAAATACATACTTTGTTATAGGTGCTGAGTCCCAGACGCACATGGCAATTCTCAAGTGAGTTATTGGTTATTGAATTGGTCACGGAACTGCAGTCTGTTCATAATGGCTTCTTAGGTGGGAAGAGTGGCTCTTATTGCCAGGTTGAATTCTAGCAATGGTTTTGTATTAAGCCTCATGATGTCTATTTAGAAGCGGGGATGGAAATTGTTTCAGCTTCAGGAAGAATGTAGATCTGCGGACATAATTGTATAATATGCCAAGATCAAAATCAGTTACCTACTAAGTTTACATCCAAACCCCTCTTGAATACTGAACTACGAAACTTATCTGAGAAATAACCTAGAGTATAACAGAACGGAAGCACACACTAGATTTCTAGGAATCAGTCTTTCCAAAATTTACCAAACAGCCCTACCCAGCTTTTCGACTCATAATACCTTCGGGAAAGCAATCTCAATCTGGTATAGGCGTTATGATTGGATAAATAAGGGCTTCTGTACAGACATAAAACAAACAATACATCTGTCACGGGAGTTACTAATTGTATCTCTCAACCAGGATTGTCCGATTTATTCGTCAATCTATTCCTTCTTCTCAAATTTCATCACCGGATGTCGAAAAATTGTTAAATTTCCTTTCATTCATAGACGGCATCAAGTATAACGCACATTTAGGCGAGTACTATGTTGTAGTACGTCTGAGAGGTATCACACCGTCACGTAATCATGTCGATTTCACTGTGAGAAAGACAACAGAGGAGTGTTTTAAATGTATGAGATTGGTCGCTCACCACAGCACTCTATGGCTTTGGCTCACAAATGTAAGCCAACGCCTGAGTCAATTGCTAAAATAGCACGATACTGGATGAAAGTGTACGATGAGAAAATACTTTCTATATCAGATAACACATCATCCTCGACGACGCGCGAATGCCTACTAGACTATTAGATGTCGGCAGCAAGAACTCAAAAACATGGCGCGGAAAAAGTAACGTCCGGTTTGTCGAAGATACCTCTGACGTCAAATCAGGGTATTAGAATAAACTGGTCTAAGGATCCCCTAAGATACACTAAACTCATCTAAATCTTTTAATGACTTTAGGTAAAGGTCCTAAGTTTTCTTGCACCAGGACAGAAATGCAAAGATCGACTTCTTTGACAAGGGGAAGCATCTCATAGGCAATAAATGCGCAACCTCGGGCTACACGCGGTAGTTTATTGTTTTACGAGGTAATACAGCAACATACAAGCACACATGCTCTCTACGTCTCACTCAAAAGCGTCAATCTAGTTCCATTTAGATACTCCGGCTAAACGGTGAACTGAACGGGAAACATGCACGGGGCTCGCATCAGCACAAACGCGCGTGATAACCTTTTAACGAGGCGGACGGCAATTCTGGCATCAAGGTTACACTATAATTACAGAGGGGTTCAAGTGTGGGGGTTTACCATCAATCTAACTGGCTGTGCCTGAACAGGGAAGCCCACCTTCGGAGTACCGTGCCGCTCAACCAGCATAAGATGGCTGCGGGGAGAAAAGGAGCATTATCCTCCGACACCTGCTTCTGGAAATAACGGGGACTTGTATGCTTTGGGCAATATAACAATGTTGATTGACAGTCAGCGCGTCGACAAAAGGGCCACCGAAAATACGGCTGAAGCATGAGCAGAGAGGCCGACGAACTCAAAATACAATTGTGGTGTTTCATAATTATTGGCAAAGTTGATGAATCTCATAGCCGATGATTGCATCGGGTGTCTCACCCACTCGTTCGGCTCTTGTGGAATGAAGGACCATGAATTTGTTTGGGGTAGAGGAACTGCCGTCGCAGATTAATGTTAAGCATAAAGATAATGTTGGAAACAAGGCCCGCGTCTCCGTCATCAACTGGGGAGAGGGATAAGGTTCGTTTCATCCGCCATAGACCCCTGCTAGGGCGCACCCTATTTTGCTTCCTTTCGGAGCGTACAATGTAGCACCTTAATACGGCATCGGTCCTTGGTCATTTTCCACTGCGTCTTGGCTAAATTATTCCTCCCATTGCTTTGGTATATGAAAGCGGGTTCTGCCCTGTCATTCGAAATCACGGCTACTCTGCACGCAGCCTTGACCAATCGTCGACTGGGGATTCGTCATCATGGTTTCCTACCGCTCGCTATGGCTTCTGGCCCTAGCGCCTCGTGAGTCTCAGTATATTCTGATTCGGTAGTTAGTTTTGGAGTGCTGACCTTTGAGAAGTTGCCCATTATGTGTCTGCCCAACAATCAACGCCCGCATCTTACACCGACCCCGACACTGGGATCGTGTTCGACACGTGGACTGCATCCCGTATGACGTTCGGCTTTAGCTTTCCCGCCGATGGACAGACTACAAACGCCGATGAGTTCATCGGATACCTCGTAAGGCAGTATTCAATATCAATAGCCCTTCTTCTCTGACCGTGGTAATAGAACTGCGCGACTCCCAGCGGAAAGGGCACTGGATGGTGCGGTCTCTCCTACGGAGGACCCATGACAAACTCGCTCTTACTCATGGCCTACCCTCACGATGGCGATATTCTCACATCCTTTCTTTGGGCCAACGCCCAGGTCGAGCCTGTCCCGTACGAGGGCAAGGCTGTTCTGACCCAGATCTCTTCCAGCATCACTGCGGATGGCTTCACTCTTATCTACCGCTGCCAAGGCTGCACTTCCTGGTCGCAAGACGGAAACTCGGGTCAATTGGCAACCACGTCTTCCATCGCCGTTCTCGGTTGGGCTCATAGCACCACCAATGTGATTGACCCTGAGTGCCCCCGTGAGGCCAGTATGCTCCAGCACGAAACACAGAGTATCTTTGGTGGCCAACTTACTAGCAACGCGTTCAACAGTAAGTATGATACGTGGGCTAAGCTTGCTACCAAGGTTGTCGATGGCAACTGCGGTGGTGAGACGCCTACTTCTACCGCTACCAGTGAACCTACCTCTACCGCTGCGCCCAGCGGTACCCCCGTGCCAGATGAGACGTACGATTACGTTGTTGTCGGCGGTGGCGCTGGCGGTCTTCCCGTCGCCGACCGTCTCAGCGAGGCTGGTAAGAAGGTCCTCCTCATTGAGAAGGGACCTCCATCCTCTGGCCGTTGGGGCGGTACCCGTAAGCCAGACTGGCTCGAAGGTACCAACCTGACTCGCTTCGATGTTCCCGGTCTATGCAACGAGATCTGGGCTGACTCTTCCGGCATTGCCTGTCCTGATACCGATCAGATGGCCGGATGTGTTCTCGGCGGAGGCACCGCCATCAACGCTGGTCTGTGGTGGCGGCCCAACCCAACAGATTGGGACTTTAACTTCCCCGATGGCTGGAAGGCCAAAGATATGGCTACTTACGAGCAGCGTGTCTTTGGCCGTATTCCAGGTACGCGTGTCCCGTCTATGGATGGTAAGCTTTACCTCGACCAGGGCTACAAGGTTGTTGCTGGAGCACTTGACAAGGCTGGTTGGAAGGAGGTAAACGCTCTTGAGCAGCCGGCCTCCAAGAACCGTACTTACACCCATACACCCTACATGTTCTCCAACGGTGAGCGAGGTGGCCCCCTTGCTACGTATCTCGTGTCTGCCAAGGCGCGGAATAACTTCAAGTACTGGACCAACACACAGGTCAGGCGTGTTGTTCGCTCGGGCGGTCACGTTACCGCCCTTGAGGTTGAGCCCTTTGCTGGCGCTGGTTATGTCGGTACTGTCAAGCTGACTCCCGAGACTGGTCGCGTTGTTCTTGCAGCTGGCACTTTTGGCAGTGCCAAGATTCTCCTTCGCAGTGAGTCTTTTCTTATCCGCACGCTGTTGGAGTCTGTAAGTACTAATCATGATCCGTAGGTGGTATTGGCCCAGATGATCAGCTCAGTGTTGTGGCCAACTCGAGCCGCGATGGTGGCTCGATGATCGCTAAAGAGCAGTGGATCAACCTCCCTGTCGGCTACAATCTCGAGGACCATACCAATGTAAGTGCATTCCTATAAGTCGCTGGATGTTGTGGCTAACAGCATGGCAGACCGACACAGTTATAAAACACCCTGATGTCGTGTTCTACGACTTCTATGAGGCCTACGATGACCCCATCCCAGCTGATAAGAAGAAGTACCTAGGTCAGTACTCACCGTGTTCTCCAACTTAACTATCAAGGCTGACTTTGAGGTAGACGCGCGCTCCGGCATTCTTGCTCAAGCTGCCCCCAACATTGGACCGATCATCTTTGACGAGATTTCCGGTGCTGATGGCCGTGTCAGATCAATGCAGTGGACCGCCCGTGTTGAGCCCAGTCTTGGCGAGACTAGCAACAGTAAGTAACATTTGACAGTCGGCGCAGTGTATTAGACTAGACCTAACCCGTGCATCAGAGTCCATCACCATCAGCCAGTACCTTGGCCGTGGTGCCAAGTCACGCGGTCGCATGACCATCACTAGCGCCCTCAACACCGTTGTCTCTGGTAACCCTTACCTCAACGATCCAGAAGACAAGAAGGCTGTGGTACAAGCCCTTGAAAACCTGCGTAAAGCTCTTTCTGGAGTACAGGGTCTGGAGTGGCTCCAACCTGCTCCTGGCGTCACCTCACAGAAATACGTCGACGATGTAAGTGTTTCATGAATTTTTCTTAACGTTCCAGCATGATCTAACGTTGCATCAGATGGTCGTCTCGTGGAGCAACCGCCGTGCTAATCACTGGATTGGAACCAACAAGATCGGCAAGGATGACGGTCGCCAAGGGGGTACTGCTGTCGTTGACCTCAACACCAAGGTCTGGGGCACTGACAACCTCTTTGTCGCTGACGCTTCCATCTTCCCCGGCATGGTCACCACCAACCCGAGCTCCTACATCGTCACCGTCGCGGAGAGGGCTAGTGCCGCTATCCTAGCGCTTCCTGTATCCAAAGCCCAGGGCCAGTACCAGCAGTGCGGTGGCGCTGAGTGGACCGGTAGCATGCAGTGTGGCAAGGGCTTCTATTGCAAGATTCTCAACACCTTCTACTCTCAATGCTACCCGGATTCTAAATAGTGAAGCTAGGGGGTGTAGAAGATCTTGGGCGGTGGTGGCATACAGCTTCAATGGGATGAATGGCCCAGGTCTCTCATGTCGTGAGAGTGAGCTCGATGGGAACTGCATTGCATTAGGCAAAACAATTGATGTATATACTGTCATCACTGTTCTGGCATCATGATACATAATGACAACCCCTCAACTTGTGACATCGACTGAGAATTCTCCGTTACTTTGTAGCATGCGCTCCATCGACCCTGTGAAAAGTCGCCATAAGCGGACAGTTGCAAGCGGAGTGGATCCTCGGAGGCTGTTTGCCCGAGTTTGGCAATCCCTTTTCGGCAGCCCTCGGAGGCATGGTCTTAGTTACCGATTGCCAAAGACAGGATGTCGTTGAGACTCTTGCCATTACCTTTCCTCTACTAGACCAGAAATGGGACCGCAATGAGTACTGCAATTCCTCCGATACCAGGCTCTGATAAACACGTCAGATTATCGAGGCACGTATTGACGTCAGTTAAGCTTACTCGGTCATACTACACCGAGTTTTTGATCAAATTTGCTTCGGATAAGGAATATTACAAGTCCGTATCGGTCGGGTTCACAGTATAGTCACTGCTAGTCAATGGACTAGGTGCTATACTGTATGCTGACGTTGAATATATCCGCCGGTACTAACATAAGTCCGTAGGATCATTGACACTGCACATCAATACCTTTATCAAACCAGAAGGCTTGAAAACAGGACCTATACCTGGTACTCTGCGTCGTAAGCTTACTATGTCATACTAAGCCACGATTCAATTTAGTATATCTCGCGTACTCTTTGACAACGCCCAAAACATAACCAAGTCGCTACAGGTCGTTACAAGAACTTAAAATTCATCTTTCCCTTCTCATTGTTTCCAGGGAATATCAAAATCAGATTTATAATTCTTGAGACAAATAATATGTTTCCACGTACAATCTTTGTCATTATGCTTCTTACCTATGTGGCATGGGTAAAATCGCAGAAACATATTCTTCGCGTCGCGCATCAAGAACGAGGTCTACTCACATTAAGCTTTGATGCTTCTGAACCTAGGAACAGAAGTATCCAACTAGTTGGTACTACCAAGGCAGGTTACCAACCAGGATGGCTACACAGTAGGGGACAATACCTCTACTCGGTCTCGAGAACACACTTTCCCAACAATTCGTCTACGAGTGGAGGCATCTTCGCATTCAGAAAGCTACCTAACGGCCGTCTTAAGCTACATGACACAGTTGCATCTTACGGTGATGGTGGGGTCTACCTTGATGTTTCAAAAGACGGAAGGACGCTATCTTCAGCCAACATGTAAGCAATAAGCCAATGCATTTGCGCAACGTCTCAAGTTTCTGACATTCTCACGTCCAGCGACGGCTCTACAGTCTCCATATTCCCACTGACTTCTCCTGGCAATTTTGGTGACGTTGCTAACGTCTTTCGTTACAACCTCACACATCCTGGCCCTGGAACTGGAGACTCGCAGGAAATTGCCAACCCACATGCGGCCGTCTTTAGCCCCCGCGGAAATCTTATCGCTGTACCTGACCGAGGTGCGGATAGAGTTTACATTTATCAGGTACACGATGCGAAACATGTAGAACAAATTCGGACTATTACACTGTTACCAGGAACTGGTCCACGTCACATTGTCTTCTCTCAAGTCAGCAAAGAGAAGACAATCATGTTCTTGGTTTCTGAGCTCGATAACACCGTCAATGTCTTCTCGCTTGAAAATGACAACGGTGGTTATGTCAAGCGCCCTGACTTGAATGAAAACTTACGTATAACTCATTTGCAGAGGGCATCTACTCTCGAAGATTCAAGCAAGCGTACAAAGCCCAACAATGTCGATTTGGCTTCCGAAATTTCTGTTTCACATGACGAGCGCTTCTTGTATGTATCCAACCGGAACACGGAATCAGTCGACAAGGCGGATACCGTTGCTTTATACTCTTTGGATATATATTCCAAGAAGCCACTGCAGTTCTTAGGTCTCAATAGCACCTACGGTAAAATACCTCGGCACTTTTCTCTGTCACCTAATGCTCACAATCAGTTCCTCGCGGTTGCAAACCAAGTTACCAACGACCTTTTTATCCTCAAAAGAGACCTTAAGACAGGATTTCTAGACGGAATCGTTGGGAACTATAGTTTCGGAAAGCTGGATCTCACCACGAAAGTTGGTCCGATGGCAGTTATATGGGATTGAAACAGGAGCCGAATATAAGCACTGAGCGATCGTCTAGTTGTTGGAGGTCATGGTGATGATTCGCGAGGAGACCAAGTCAGGACAGATAAAACTTTGACATCTCCTAATATTCTGGCGGTACCAACGAGGTCATATATCTCGATCCACACTTAGCTAAGGCGTGGTAAGAGACCTACTGGAAAAGCATCTGATAAGAATATCCAAACTTACCGTTGTGTATACTGCCAACTCCGCCGTTTACTTTGTTGTCACATGTTAGACTGCTCTGAATCACCTGGGCTCAGACATTTGCAGAGTTTGGCGCTATGGAAGAAGAAATAGGCGAGACCAATATTCAGTGCATTCCCGAAATCCGATATACTAAGGTGGCCAATCTCAAAATATTGAGACGCTGGTTACTAGTCGATCTACTTCTTCTGTCTGATCATACATTTCAACGTCACTTCCGGGTGATTTATCCAAGTGTCAGGATCCCTCCTCCAATCTTCAGCTTGATCATCAGTAAGATGCAAATCATATCCCTCCACCAAATGAACCAGAATTATCCTCAACATCATATCCGCCACGTATTTTCCCATGCACTGCCGCGGCCCAAAGCCAAACCTCCAAAAGTGATACCTGGATTTGACTGGACTGAGAGATAGATGACGGTCGGGGCGATATTCCAGACCGTCCTTTCCCCAGAACCTGTTTCGCTGATTCAGAGCGTATGCATCGACGATGAAGTTGGTGCCAGCGGGGAAAAGATAACCACCGATGACACGGTCTGTTGGAATTGCCTGTGGAACAGAAAAGGCGGCGAGGGGCCGGAGCCGGGATGATTCTGATATGCATGCCGATAGGTAGGTTGTTGAGTCAGTGAAGTAGTCGTTGAAATCTCCTCCCTTTGGGTGTTGTTTCCATTCACGTACTTCATCAAGAATACGCTGTTGGTGCTCAGGGTAGGCGGCTAAAAACACAAGGTTCCAAGAAATAGCTCTCAATGTAACATCTAGATTGGCAAAGAGAGTCTCATCGAGTGTGTGCAAGAGATGCTCCTGGGTTATCGTGCCGGAAGTCACAGCATTATAGAGATACACGATTGGGGGTCGAGATCCGGCGTGGATGGCTCGATCAAGGGCATGCTGATTGAACTTAACCCACCGGTCTCTAAATGACTCGAGAGATTTATTAGTTTCGGTCGGGAAAAACCGTGACCAATTAAATCTCGACAAACCGCCTTCCATAACCTTGCAAAATATGCCTTCGCGTAGAGGTGCAAGTTCACCAAGAGTGTTTTCCATTTCCCTTGATAAACGTCCATAGAGCACGTCAACGATGATCCAAAAGGGGAGCATCTTCAAGTCTGCCGATGGGTCGATGGTTCCATTGGCCAAGATCTCGCCGGCTTCAAGGGTCTTGAAGTGCCGCACGGTTCGCCTCTATATGGTTTCCAAGTATTTCGGTACCGTGCTTCGTAGAAATGCAACTTCTGAGACCTCTCTGACCCGTTTCCATTCATTCTGGCTCACGAGGCCAACGCATTTTCCAAGGAGTTGCCCTAGTATGTACCCGGAATTGTTATTAACGGCTTTGATGTGTTTATCCGAATCCTTGAAAACCTGCTGGACGTCTTCGGGTCTTGTGAGAACACTATGATTGATTAGGCGGCAATGGTGATGTTGCTGGGCGAACTTACACTTCAGGATTTGTACCTGACCATATACGGTAGATGGGTCCGTACTCTGACTCCCATTTAACACTGTTCTCTTTGCCGTGGAGAAACTTGGCTGCGTCCCCTTGACCACTGGGGAACCAGTATCTGTTTGAGGGAAAGGGCTTTCCGGCCCCAACGTCGTGGACACGATGAATCCTAGATAAAAAGGCCTATATAATGTAAGCGATTGTCGTGTAAAGAATCACTAAAGTGGCAAACATCAATAAGAGTTGAAAACAACCAGTTCAATGGTCGATTGAGTAACCTCAAACCAATGAACAACAAAATGAGAAATGGGCCTATCAAAGGACTCCAAGTCACAGTCGTCAAGTCGTCAAGTAGGTGGATCTTAGGAACCGTGGCCATTTTGATAGATGGGCTTGAATTGAATGTGCTACATCTGTCGTCGGGTAACAATGACAGCAATGAAGGGATATCTAAACGTTTACCCTGCTCCATAGTATCAAGTCGAACCCATTTAGGCGGCTTATGGCTTGAACCCCACCTCCCGGTCTAAAGTCCCTTGCCCAATGAGGTTTGCCGGTAGTGGTAGCGATGTTTCGGTGTCCGTTGCTACCCTTTCGGCCTGTGCCTTTGACCACCAAGGTTCTACCAATTATATCTACTATCCCAGACAAATGTCCTGCACCTTTTGATACATCGGTAAGGTCCTCTTGTCCTCGGCGTTGATCTCCTCGCTGCCTTTGTTGCCGTCCAGGTGTGGAAGGGAGACAAGGCTACAGTGCTACCTCGAGTCTTTCACCAAAGGACTCTTGTGTCTGCGAGTGTCTTCACCTTCCTGCTGAGCGCTGCGTATTTCGCCGTCTTCTTTTACATACCGATATGGTTCCAAGCCATCAAAGGTGTTTCTGCTATCAAGTCGGGAATTATGTGTCTCCCCATGATTCTGTCTGTAGTGGTTTTCTCGCTTGTGACGGGTGGAGGAATTACCGCCACCGGGCATTATGTACTCTTTGCTAATGCAGGCTGCATCCTGACTACCGTCGGAGCAGGTCTCATCACAACCTTTGAGACAGACACTGGCCATGCTCAATGGATTGGATATCAATTCTTGTTCGGGGCAGGAGTTGGCTGCGGTATCCAACTAGGTATCATTGCGTCCCAGGTTGTTCTGGGAGAAGCTGATATTCCGATTGGAACTGCTATCATCACACTCTGCCAGATGCTGGGAGGCGCGATATCTATATCAGCTGCGCAAAGTATCTTCGGCAATCTCCTTGGGCACAAGATGTCACAGACGGTAGGAGAAGGTTCAAATATTATAACACGAGTTGGAGCTACGGATCTTAAGGACGTCGTTGAACCTCGGTTCTACAACAAAGCTTTGGAGGCATATAATGGTGCACCAAAGCCCTGAGAATAAGACAAATGCTAATGTTTAGATGAGCTTCATGATCCGAATGGTTGTATGAGGTGATACCTACGTCTTCGGTCAGATAGCTCTGGATAGCCTCCTTGTAGAGACATTGAAGCTCAAGCCTGACCAACCAATTCTCAGCTGTGGCGAGGTCTATCTTATCCGAGAATCTGTCGTTTAGAGTTGATGGTATTATTGGCAAAGTGGCTGCCACAGTATCTCTCATACGAGGAGAAAGAATCTCAGTGGCATAACTGGGTGACTCTGTACGGAAACCAATTCTTCGATATCGCAAGAGGCATCCCAGAAGCTGTTCATGCAGGCTCTACGCGATGTGCCGCACAGGTCAACTTCGAGACTGACCTGGAGATGTTTGCTTATTTTGAAAACCAAGGCTGGGTCCCGCAACTACACAAGACTCTTGGGGGCGGTGCCAAGGCGATGGCTCGGGCATTCTGGCTGATTACCCTTGGCATGAGATTGGAGATAAAACTGTCATGGGTATCGGAGGAGGTAGCGGAGCTCTAATAGCCTCGCTCCTACGAGCTAACCCCGGGATGTCCGGGGCTCTCTTTGACCGGCCGGCTGTGATAGATCACATCAGTCCATTCTTCACTAAAGGTGGTCATTTTGAAGACCTAGAAAGCCGCGTGCCACGCGGGAATCTCATAGCTGGAAACTTTCTGGAGGGATTGCCGAGTATGAGGTTTACACAATGAAGTGGTGCCTCCATGACTGGGATGATGAAAAGGTTGTACAGATTCTAAAGAGCATTAGGGAGGCTATTGTTGTAACCGAATCAAGCCGTTTAGTAGTGTTGGAGTCCGTCTTGTCCGACACTCGAAGTGGTAGGCTTTCGGTATACGGAGACATTAACATGATGATGACTGTTAATGGCCAGGAAAGGACTGAGGCTAAATGGAATGAATTAGCTGAAAGGGCTGGGTGGCGGACCGAAAGGATCTTGCCGTTGAGGAATGCTTGGGTACAGGCTATCGACTTGAGGCCATAAGGGTACATTTAGAGATAAATTGCTGATTTGACGTTCGGTCCGCGGTTGTTGACAGCTATGTATTTACTTTATCCAGATTCAGGCACAGGCTTCCAACAGTATTACTTGTGGAACCGTATCACATTTCAAGAATCATCATGGCAAATGGTAAAATCGTCAAAGGAGACCTCGATGCCGATGGCAGGGTGATCCTCTACATTATCAAAGGTATAGCTCAAACAGTCATTCTAGGCCTTGACACTAAGTGAATAGATGATGCCACATCGTATATTAACTACATCAAACTGATTATTCTAGCCGAAGAGCTAAAAACTCCATATGTCCTTTCCATCATTGATACCAAGGATGAATGGTTCTACAGAATCCATCCGGAGCGCTACGTCCCATCTCTCAAGGACCGCGACCCGGAAACTGGAGAGGAAGTTATTGTTTTTGAAGGCACTGCCTGTCTGCAGTATCTTGGGGACCGATGGGATAATAATGGAGAGTGGACAGGGAGAACAGCGGCAGAGAAGGGAGCTGTGCTTTCGTGGACGGCGTATCAGACCGCTGGACTAGGGTAGGCCGACTAGGGATGTCACGAAAGTGAAGATGCTGGCTGACAAGCGATTTAGGGCTACAGCAAAGTATTGGCTATACTTTCTAAAAGGGACCCGAATAGACAGGAGCCAGTTCAGCTTCCACGGACAATCAAGAAGTATGTTGCTAAACCAGATTGCTTACTCGTGAGTATAATTACTAACTCGTTACTTGAGACTGCACCAGAATACAACTAAGCAATGGGATATCCTCAACAAGCGCCTTTCAGAACCGGGGCAAAAATACATCGCTTTGAAGGACCGACCCACATTGGCAGACTTGTCCTATCTTCCCTTTGCCATGCCTTGGATGTTTAATCTGTTTGGTGTGGACATAAAGGATTGGCCAGCTGTTGATGAATGGTCCCAAAGAATGCTGGACCGGCCAGCTGTGAAGGACGTTTTGGAGAGAGCGCCATGATTCGGTCACGATTAGGACCTTGCTGAACTCCAGGGATACTTTGTTCCTCCCCACTGTAGAGCAAGCAATAGGCATACCACACCGGGGAGGAAGCAAACGGTGCCAATGGGATCCAGATCGTTTAGATAAGATATCCAGGAGGAGCCTTGAGAAGGGTTCCTTTGCTTCGGGATACGAACGGCAAATATGGCGGTAGGCATGGCGACAGCACCGACGGGTAGGTTTATATAGAAGCTTTGTCCAATTAGCTTTCCGCTGTATCATCTTGTGAGTACAACTTACCACCATCGCCAAGAAACGTGGTCAACGAATGCTCCTCCCAGTAGCGGTCCAATGACAGATGCAACGCCATAAACAGATCCAAACATGCCGTTGTCTGCAGCTTCTGGTTAGAATCATATACCACTCAAGCAGCATATCACATACACATAGGTCTTTTGTTCAGTGGAACAGAATAAGCGATTATAATGATGGCGCCTTGGAATATACCAGCAGATCCCAGTCCTGCGATGGCCCGTCCGACAATGAGCGCCTCAGACGTCGGCGCAGCTCCACATATGGCCGAGCCGATCTCAAAAAGAGCCATGGCCACGATGAAAACCCATTTTATATCGAATAAGGTGTATAGTTTGCCGAAGAGTAGTTGGAACTCGCATGTTGTTAGGAGGTAGGATGAGCCGTACCATCCTATATCGTCGAGAGACTTGAAGTCATCGGAAATTCGAGGTATCGCAGTCGCGATGATAGTATTGTCCTGTACTCTTATGTTCAGAGACTGTAGTAATTTGGCGTAGGACCGTGATACTCACCAACGCGACCAAAAGCACAGCGAGACAGAGCCCAACAATTAAAGAGGTGAGGCGGAGGCCACTGGGATACTCCGTCCCCGGAGTGCTTGGGGCATCATTTCCAAGAGTCGTGTTGCTTTCGTCTGTTGCAGTGCATTCTTGGGTAGACACATTTCTGGCCTTTTCGTTTTCGTCTTCCAAAGTCATTCTGGTCGTGATAAGGATAGCACCCGACGCAACTGATTGCTTCGTCGAACAGAATTCTGAAATTGGAGATTTTTCTTGCAGGCGATATGGTATAGTACATGGTGGCCCCCTAACGCAACGGGTTCGCAGTTGCACACTTTGGGTTAGAGCTAGCAGCGGCCCGAAGCCTGGACTCTCTCGGCCACCGATGGTATTTTAGGGGACATGTTTCACCGAAGCAAGTATGTGCCCATTCTTTTTTTACAACGTTGAAGGATGCGGAGAAGGGCCAACTCCGTGCCAGACCACCAATGACTATCCGCTGAAAAGGTGTAATTGTAGTTATTGATATTTATATACAATATTCTAATGTTAAATAAAGCATCCAATGCCCTCGTCATCATAATTTACGGCCGCCAATCACCATGTCTTTTCTCATAAGCCATCCCACGCCGGGCCTCTCACTTGGCTCTTTCACAGCCGCCCACTTTCTTTGTTCAGTTACCCTGGGTTTCACAACCAAAGATCAAACTTGGATCCGTCGAATTGCCTCTTTCTTTATATTTCTATTGACGTTTATTGGTGATCGCACCGCTTATACCGTATCGGATAACGCGAGTATCCGATGCCTTCTCGTAACATTTTCTTGGGTTCAGGCATTCAATGGTAACTCGCTGCTCTGCCTGTCCAGGACTGAGTACAAGACCTTGGAACAAGAGAGACGACAAACTGCGACACCCAAGTCTGTTTTCGTGGGTGATGATATTTCTGGCGATGAATCATTCTTTAGCCGTCTCACATGGGCTCTCGCCATGCAGTGGAATCTACGCCGCATCAAAACATCCAGACCAGCCCGAAACACGCCTCCATTCTCCTCCAAAGATCCAAGTTATGTTCCATCACGGGGTCGTTTTTTATTGACCCGCGTTGGTGTCATCCTCGCTTCCATCGCCTACATGGCCATTATTGGTCTCCAGCCCGAACCAACTCGCGAGGATCTTTCTGGTGACAGAGTTAGATTGTTCTCGCGATTGAACGAAGTGACACCTTACGAGCTTCTTCAGAGAGCTATTTCAACTGTCACATGGCTTAGTGGAATTGGCACAACCAGCGAGATTTGCTACAACGTAATCGCTGTCGTGTTAGTGGGCTTGGGCCTGAGTGAACCCGTCATGTGGCCCTCTTGGTTTGGCTCCTTTACAGAGGCTTATAGTGTGCGCAGGTGGTGGGGGTAAGTTTTTATTCCATTATTGCGTTCATCGATGAGTGCTAACTTGCTTTTTAGCATTTCATGGCATCAAACATGGAGATGTTTCCTCACGGATCACGCCGACTGGGTTGTATACGACATACTGCACCTCCCCAAGACTTCAACAATTACTCACCACACCAAGAACTTGGTTGTCTTTTACCTATCTGGGCTCATCCATCTGGCACCTGATCTTACTATCGGCATGCCTCTAAAAGAATCTTCTGCCGTAGTGTTCTTTGCTTTTCAGGCAGTCGGTATTATGATTGAGGACCTAGTGCAAAGCTTGAATAATAGAATCAGGCTGGTCAAGAGTTCGATTGTGGCTAGATGTATCGGATACGTTTGGCTTGCGGCTTGGCTTGTTTGGACAATCCCGTGGTGGTCATTTGTTTGCACAATGCACATGAAGGCTGGGCAGGATGACCTGATTTCTCTTGCGCGGGACAATAATGCTCAGATTTTATAAGTTATATATAACAACTATCTAGAAGGGAGAAACTATAACAGGAATGAATATAGGCTCTTGTGACTGTCTTAACTTTAGCTGTGTTCATGCATTACTACCTACTACCTACTACGCAGTCGTCGTGGTCTTGGGGTGGAAAACGGCTCAACGTCTACCACGGGCTTCAGTTTGGACACTTAGGAATGGAGGAAAGAAGAGAAGTTCAGGAACTCCATCTCCACGTGTTACATCGAGCTTTTACGTTTCGATGCGAATCTGTCGAGGATACCATCGAGGAGCGTCACTTTAAACAAGTAGTCATGACAAGACAAGCGAAAGTCGAAGGATGGTACTATGTTCTTGAGGAACGCGGCCTAATAGAGGCCAAGAAAGGTATATTTACAGTTAAAAACCCCGACGTTTCCTAGTCTCCTGTGTGTTCTCAAATAACTACATCTTTAGAGTGCCAACACCATTCCGACTATCACAACAATCATACTCCAGTACATGATCGGATGTCTGTTTGCTTCTGATGAAGGCACCTTCGACGGACTAGATGAAGTCTCACCAGACTCCAGGGGACTGAGGCTATGTGTTGACTCGGATGCCTTAGTGCCCGTAGTGGCTTCTACCTCGGTAGCCAACGTCGTTGAAATAGCTGGGCGATGCCCCTCACCAGGTACTGATTGAGAAGGACTAGTAACAGTTCCAAGTCCAGGCCCTGGTATAACGCTTGTTTCTAGTGTTGGGCCGCCTGAAGAAAGTTGCTCGCCCTGGGGAAGAGGCGAGGGCTTGGAAGGATTCAGTGCATTGCTGGATCGAGATTCTGAAGCAATCGGTCCCTTCTTGTTATTATGCTCTGGCGAAGGCTGTGCTGTAGCATATGGCTGATCGTTCTCGTGACCTGGTTGATCGGTGTTGTGCTGGCCTTGTGCAGGCAAGGGGCTGGGCGACTGTTTGTTCTGTGCTTCGCCTCCTGATCCATGGGCTCCAGCCTCAGTATGTGAGGGTCCATTCTTGTCATTCGGTCCGCTACCGTTTTTCTGGCCTTGTGTAGGCAGGGGGTTGACAGGTTGTTTGCCCTGTGCTTTGCCTCCTGATCCCTGGGTGGCGGCTGCAACATTTGAGGGTCCGTTCTCGTCATTAGGCCCGTTGCCGTTCTGTTGCCCTTGCTCAGGCAGTGGGTTGGCAGGCTGACTACCTTGTGCTTTGTCTCCGGATCCCTGGGTGACGACTGCAATATTTGATGGTCCGATCTCGTAACCAGGTCCGTTATCGTTACCAGGTCCATTCTCGTTACCATGTCCACTCGTGTAACCAGGTCCATTACCGTTCTGCTGTCCTTGCGTTGGCTGAGGTTGAGATCCAACATCTACTCCATGGCCAGGCTGAATTTGATGGCCGTCATACCAACCGGAAGATTCATACCCCACACTACCAGTCTCGCAAGCGGCAACTGGAACCACCATGGTGACGATATCCTGCCCCTGATAGCCACAGGCTTTGCAGGGCGAGATGATTGTAGTCATATCTACCGGTGGATACTCTTGGTGATCACAACCGCAGGCAGTATATTCCAGTGTCAATGTTATGCAACTAGTGGTAAGAGCCCCTGGCTGACTGGGGTTGAGAGTAACATACGTGACAGTGGTTACTGTCGCCGCAATGACAATCTCAGTGACTGTCACACCCTTGGTGACGTGGATGGTTCGGACGGGGCCGGGAGTGATTGGAGATGGAGTGCCAGAGATTGAACTCAACTCAGAGATGACTGGGGATACTGTAGTCTTTCGAGAAGAGATTGAAGAGGAGGAGACTGGTGGAGTGTATGTTGTCGCAGCATTTGACTTGGATGTTGATGACAAAGTCCGTGTTACTGAAGCCTGTGAAGATTGCGAAGGGGACAAAGAAGACGGAGAAGAAGAGGAGGGGGAGGACGAAGAAGAAAAGAAGGAAGAAGAAGAGACTGCTTGGCGATAGAGTGTCAAGAGACGATTAGACGGAATGGCGCGGCGTCTACCTGCACCACCAGTCGTGCCTCCACAAAATAGACTAGGATCACCAGGACACGGGAGGCTACAGCGCTCATCTTGAACAATTTCTGATCCGACGAGAGAATCAGCCTTGTAGCAAGTCCTAGAAGGGGTTAGCTTGAACACTCTTAAACGTTGAAACACTCACTGTCCATAGACACCGACATAAATGCTCCCAACAGCCAGTTTGACACAGATCTCTGTGGTCATGTCGGCCTCAGTTGCTACCTCTGTAAAGGTTGGGAATCCCTCATCCGATCGTAGGCATGCGATGAAATCATAACCATCAAGAACTTGGATGTTTCTTGGGCTTGCAGAAGCTGTTGATGAAGTCGTCGATGTAGTCGAGGAAGGTGAAGTTGAAGATCCCGATGGTGAGGCGCTTGTGACGGGCAAGGACTGTTGCTGGGTGGATAGCGCTGTCGACTCTATGCTGGTGGTAATCTTACTGGTGCTGGTGGATCTTGACTCTGGTGTTGTAGAACTAGAAGAGATAGTTGTTGTAGAACTTGTTGACGTCTCTGAAATTGGGCTCTCGGTACTGACAGAGGACGCGATCGTGGACGTGGAGGTAGTTGGGGCTGTCGTGCTGCTGAGTGTAGAGGAGCGAAGAGAAGATACTTCTGAGGTCGTTGTTTCAGGCTCCAAAGTAGATTCTGATGCAGTCTCTGATGTAGACAGAGACGTGGACAGGGACGTAGACTGGGACTCGGACTGCGATGATTGTGACGTGGATTCTGACGAAAGGGTCTCTGATGATGTCGGTACAACAGTAGAGGTTGATTGGGTGGATGTTGTAGATGCTGAGGAAGTAGTTGTAGATAATGCAACTGACAAAGACGAAGACGAAGACGGTGTAGATGATGTAGACGTAGACGATGTATCTGTAGTTGTAGATGATGCCTCTGTGGAAGACGCAGATGTAGACGACGTAGCTGATGAAGACGATGTCGCTGGTGAAGATGAAGACAGAGATGACGTAGTTGTAGATATCGCAGATGTAGATGAAGCCGCTGTGGAAGACGTGTCCATAGACGATGTAGCTGAAGAAGACGTAAGGGCGGACGATGTAGACGTCAAAGATTCAGTTGTAGACTCTACTGTTGTCGATGACACAGATGTTGAGGATGCTGATGATGTAGAGAATGCTGACGTTGATGAGGATGCCGAGGTGGTTGAGACGTCTGAAGATGTTGATGATGCTGCTGAGGAGGTTGAACCGGCTGAAGATGAAGATGTTGAAGGCAATCGGGCTGGGATGACAGCCATATCATAGGGAGCAGCCGCGCTCGAGCCAATATACAGACTAAATAAGTAGCAACGACCCATATTGTTAAAGAAGGACACTCCAACGCAAGTCGAATCAGCTTGGCACTGATCCATACAGATCTCAAAGCTGGCCTGCTGAGTCATTGAAGAGAAAGATCCTCCCAGTATCGCTCCACATGTAACTTCAAATATTGTGTTAGAAGGGCCGGTATAGGTACTGCCGAGTTGAGCGCAGGTCAGTGGCGCTGCTGACGATGTTGTAGATGATGCAGACGAAGTTGTAGTAGAAGATGTCAAGGATATTGAGGAGGTTATATCGGCTAAAGATGATGATGAGGTCGAATCAACTGATGATGTTGAAGTTGACGAGACAGATGAGGATGATGAAGGTATTGGGCCTATCTTGACAATGTATTCGGTACCTGCTTGGAAGCCTGGGGAACTGGCACCAACATACGTAATGCAGGCGTTGAGGTGCTCCGAATAACTTGCAGCATTACATTGGCTGTCAGTATCGCATGCCTGTAAACATGCCTGAAAGGTATATCCTGATCCAAGAGGGATTATCGTGCTATAGGAATTCGGGATTGTGTCACATGTAACTGCAAACTGATTGATCGTGCCATCGTAGGTACCAGCTTGGCAAGTTGGAGCAGCTGATGTCGAGGATGTTGGAGGCGCCGACGAGGTTGAGTCGGCTGAAGATGTGAATGATGTTGTAGATGCTGATGATGATGATACGGGTAGCCCTTTAAAGAACAAATCAGTCGGCGGGAATGAATATACCGTTCCTGATGTTGCAGAATAGAGATCGCAGGTTGTAGCTGAGATGAAAAAGGCTGCAGCTACACACCCAGCATTGGCATCACATGCTTGTAAACATGTCTGGTCCGTATAGCCAGCTCCAAGCGACGATAGTGTTGTATATGTTGTAATTCCTGAATTGCAATAAACTTCAAACACATTATTTGTAGCCATTTGAGTTCCGGTCGTGCAACCTGGAGCTGCTGATGTTGTTGCCGCTGCAGAAGAACTCGTTGAAGACGTTGATGATGTTGATGAAGACGAAGACGAAGACGGTCGCAATGAAACAACAGCCAGGTCCCAGCTCGCATCGGGTCCGGAATAGCTGGTGTAACTGAAGAGGTTGCAAGTGTTGCCATTGACGCTGTATTCCAAGGATAGTGCAACGCAGCTTGAGTCGCTTGCGCACATATCCATGCAATTTTGGAAGTCAAGAGCGACGGCAGAGGTGATGAGAGTGCCAGTATATTTTCTCTCACATGCAGTATTAAACTGCACGTTGTTGGTAGAGCTAGTGTAGGTGCCCGCTTGACATAGTGGTGCCGCTGATGATGTCGCAGCTGCAGATGAACTTGTTGAAGACGAAGACGAAGACGAAGACGTAGATGCCTGAACGATAGCTGCAGCAAATCCGGCTTGGGGGCCTACACTGTTTATAAAATTTGAGGTGAATAGATAACAAGTTGGCGGACCCCATGTTACTCCCGCACATTGTGGATTATTTGCGCAAAGATCCATACACTGCTGGAGGTTGGTCGGGCCACCTGAGCTTGTGACGGGCGAGCCGTTGATGGACGAGTCGCATGTAACTGTGAATTGCACATTGTTGGGGCCTGTATAGGAGCCTGCTTGGCATGCTGGCGCTGATGATGTTGCAGCTGGGGCAGAAGAAGTGGTCGAAGATGTTGATGACGACGATGAGCTCGATGCCATGATAGCCGCGTCATTTCCGGCTGCAGCGGTAAACCCTCCTATCATATTTTGACTGTATAGATAACAGGCAGAGCCATCCCATGTTATTCCATAACATGGAGAATTAGCTACGCAATTATCCATGCATTGCTGCAGGCTCTGAGGGCCCCGTGTCATTACGGAGTAGCTGCCGATCAGCTTTTTCCCGCATGCGACTGAAAACTGTATGTTGTTGGTGCTTGTATAGAAGCCGTCCTGGCATGCTGCTGAGGATGACGTAGCTGATGCAGAAGAAGTGGTTGAAGACGGTGAAGATGTTGAAGTCGAAGACGCACGCGATTGAACAACGGCCACAGCGTTTCCTGGGCTGTTATTCGTTGTGTGAAATATGGTGTATATATCGCATCGGCCTGCGCTGTCAATCCACGATGATCCTTGGCAATTCACATCATTGGCGCATGCGTCCCAACAAGCCTGCATGCCGGATAACCCCGACGTTGAGGTGTAGGTGCCGTATGCCATTTGCCCGCATTGAATCGAGAACACCACATTGTTGGAGCTTGTATAGGTGCCCGCTTGGCAACCTGGTGCTGCTGATGATGATGTAGCTGGTGCAGAAGAAGTGGTTAACGACGGTCGCGATTGGACAAGAGCTATGTCCTGACCGCTCATTCCACTGGCTGTTGAAGAAACTTGGCTGAACAAGGTACAATCTCGAAAGCTTCCATTCCACTCAACTCCAACGCACTGCACATCGTTCGCGCATGCATCCCAGCAACTATTCTCGGTCTGAACGTTGGGATATGAGTAGTCCGTGCCTATCCAGGATTTTGTGCATTGAACTGACAGTACCACATTGTTACCGCTAGTATAAGGGCCTGATTGGCAGCCCCCTGATGCCGCTGATGTTGTGGTTGACGCAGAAGAAGTTGTTGAAGACATTGCAGATGTTGAAGTCAAAGACGGACGCGAGTACATAAGAGCGACATCGTGGTTAATGTTACTAGCCGTGACCGTAATTGAGCTATACAGCTCACAGAAGATCATGCTGTTGTCCCAAACTGCTCCATAGCAATTCGCATCATTGGCGCAGGCACTCCAGCACTCTGCCTCGTTGGCGCTGCTAGGTGTATTGTAGGCCGTGCCGCTCGTTACGGTATATCCGCATGCAACTAACAGTTGCGCACCACCCGAGGCAACGAGGCCATCAGAACATCCTCCCGCTGCTGCTGATGTTGTAGTCGACGCGGAAGAAGTTGTTGAAGATGCCGAAGTGCTCGAGGACGATTGCGATTGAACAATAGCTATATCGGATGCGCTGCCGGGGCTGCTGGCTGTAGAAGTGATTGAGTCGAACAACGAACAACTAGACATGCCTCCATCCCAATTCGCTGCAACGCATCTCACAGAGTTTGCGCATGCATCCCAGCAAGCCTGCTCTGTGGAACTCGCGGAAGAATCTGAAGTTGAGAAGCCATTGCCCGACATGGTATAATCACATTGAACTGACAGTACCACATTGTTGGAGCTTGTATATGCGCCTGATTGACAGGCTGCCATTGCGGTACCGGCCCAGAGGGCCAAAAGTCCTATTTGCAGCTTCATGACGCGTGAGCTGGTATCCAACGAGAAACAAACGTAGCCGATGCGCCGTCGATGCAACTCAAGGGGGGCTCTTGGAGACTCTTTGTCTTTATTCCTCTTTCACTTCTATTTTCTTTATCAGAGGTTTATTCATCCCTTGGTCTAGCTCGAATCAGGCCTTAAGGTTCAATTACATTCCTTGAACTACATGTTTAGGCCTAGGCCGATGTTGCAGAATACGAGCACCTAAGTTCCGCGTAGTGCAAACTCTACAACAAGCTCAACGGCATTGCCGTGACATTTGTTTATATCATAATTTAGAATGTATCAAGTATAGCAACCTATAAACACAACAAGACAATGAAGCCTGCAAACTCACTCTGTTTGCAGTACAAAGTGTAGTTCTATTCCCAGCAAATGTTCGCCGTGTTGTTGGTTCGGATATCGGCATCCCAATACACACAGAGGGGCTCATTGTTCGAGACTCAGCCACCTTGGCTAACTTCTATAACTAGTTCTACCGTTATCTCTAACCGTCAACCCATTGCGCGTTATCGAGTCGTTGTGGCTTGCACTAAAGGGATAACTGTGGGCCGTCCAAAGACCATTCTCTGATATGCCGAAGGTCCGTGAAAACGAGTGATTTTTTTCAGGGTCTCGATGCACCTTTTCTCTCATGGCCTCCCTAAATTCGCATAGCGTTTCGGGTGATAGCTTGAACTATATCCACCAGATTGACCAAAACGGAGATTTAGCAATGCAATAGAAGCACACCATGCCTACAATGGCACAAGTTGGATGCACGTAATTGAAGCTGTGGATAAAAATTCACAACTGCTACCAGACGGTTATACGAAATTGCAGGGGTCTTTTACCAAGAACGAACTCTAGCTGATTCTGGACTTGACAGCATGCCATTAGTTTGAAACTCAATGGTTCGCTTAGTATCAGCCTATCACATGTCTCGCCTAGCCGAACGGGAGGAATTAGTTGCTTAGAACTGTCTCGCCGCTTAGACCTGGTGAATTCTCGTAGTGAGTCGAATGGCTCTAGAACAGAATGATTGCAAAGTTTGTCTCGGGCACTTTCGTCGGCATTGTGCTACTGGACTCGTCATTTTGAGAAGCCATTTTGGGAGCCGAGCAAATTATGGGGTGATATCTCGGCGGTGGCTGACGGAAGCTTTCTCGGTTCTCTTTTTCCCAAGGCTATTATGTCTCCGTTTCGTCATGAATTTAAGCGATGGGGTCTGACTCGAGCTTGGCCAGCTAGATTCCGGTTGTGATGAATGTTCCGATGACGCTGGCTGTCTAGACCCTATCGTAGCTAGACCTTACCGACCGGATTCACGATTCCAGGCACTTACTTTTATGTGAATGCATACACTTTTCCAAGGTTGATGTATCTCCAATGATGAGGTTTATACAGGCACCTTGGGCTTTCCTAATAACATCGCTGAGTCATGCGTTTGAGCTTTTGTCCTTCTCATGTTTGCGAAATTCCATATAAGAGCTAGATCAATTAGCTTTCTGTTTTCCGATTGCTATATCTCGAGAGGAAGGGAACATGACATGCATGTGCCTGAACACCTGCCCAATCTCCATTTTAGGCACATCACTGTTTCGTTTTAGTTTAAACGTGGAGAGTGGTTTATCTTCTTCGAGATCCCTATTCTGGAACAGGACTAGCTTGTTCGACACGATAAGAGTCAAGTCATGGGCACTTGGTGAATTATTGTATCTTATCTTATCCTGTCTTCGCCGCAATGGAATTAATAGCATTACTCTGTATTGGTATTATTATTTTTATCCGCAAAAATGCAGCGTATTGTTATCATATGAAGCAAACAGATATGAAAAGCTGTAGTTCTCTTGTATGGCTTGATATCATACCATCTCGTCGCCCCGGCACTGGCAAGCCTAAGTTCAAACAACTTAGCAAGCCACGAGCCCTGGCCTGAACGACTCCCGATGCCGCCTCACGATACGATGTTATTATCTATTTAACGACTACGGTCTGTGCTGAACAAAAGAAGCCATGACCTTAACCAATCCTGTGTCGAAGATATTGTGATGCCGAGGGCGTCTAAGAGGCGCGGTAGGCTGTATCATGACATGAGCTCTGCCTTCAATGTTTAATTAAGATCAGCACAATCCTTAGTCTGCAAAGCCTCCTTGCCTCTAAAGCAAAAACATAACACGGCTAAGGAAGACACTAGTCGTCGTGTCGATGGGATGTAACAGTTTAAGGATTAGTGACCTGAGTGTCTCTAGGCTATATGTAAGATACTTGAGGTATACTGAAGGATGATTCTCTGAGGCATTTTCAGAAGATTTTAATATAATTCAATGATAAGAATTTCTAAGAGATATATGAGTCTGATGATTAGCGGAACTAGAGCCTTTTTATCGTTGCTTCTCTAAATTCTTCATTAACAATTCGCAGTACCAACTGGCCCGAATCTCTCCTGGCAATGGCCATGAGGCCCTGCCCATAGCACGTATTGAACAGGCGAAGTTGTTGGACCGTTCTGGGTATTGCATGATCTAACCCTAGCAGAATACTTTCTTTTAGAATCAATCTTGGGGAGCGAAACGTTGTCATGTCGAGCGGCAGCGGTTTGTAGTACTCTTGATAGCTGTGCCAGGCACCATTGGCCGGTACGCGGAGTCGTGTGAGTTGACATTCCGATAAGGCTGTGTCTCTCCACAGACGGCCCGTTGCGGGTTGCATCTCTTTGTCCGTGTTCGAATGTCACGGAGTAGCTGCAGACTCAAATGTCATTTGCTCCGACATCCTTCTCTCCTCCGTTCTAGCGGCCTAGGCGCGGAATACAATCCTCGTTCGTCCTATATCTTTCGGAGAATGCGCGACAGGAACAGCCAATGATAGGTCGCTACATAGGTAGTGTTCACGTGGATGGCCTATCAGGAAATATTGTAAGTAAATCGACAGAAAAAGAAGAACTTTATTATTAGGACCACTGGCAATTAGTATCAAGCCTCTAAGTGATGGACCTGACTTACTAGCTGCACAGTTTCATAGCTATCGACTTGTTAAAGTCACTCAGCCACGCCCTAGCAACACTACTGTTGACGTCGTTTTTTGCCAGGATCTCGCCGGTCAGACCAAAGCTGAAGGCTTCGCCGATTGTGAATTACAAGTCCTAGCACACTGTGCTGTGGTGGGGCAGGACAATTAACAGTAACACATCTGCAATGACAATAATAAGCTGACTGCAGGCAATATTGCATAGCCAATAAAGAGATAACACGTAGTAGATACCTGAGTGACATGGCGTCATGCAATGGTTTGGCCTCACAAGCACCAACCTAATCATGCAGATTTGAGGATTAGGCTGTAATGCCTCATAGCGGCTGACCCTCTGCTGGAAGACATTGATTTATATAAATCGACTCACACTTAGTTTTAAAAAGTAATTTCCTTTGCCTTCTTAAATTTAGGTCAAACACATAACCATTGTCTGTTTTGTCGTAAAGCCCGCATTTTACATCACTAAGCGTTGACCCCTACCTTTTCCAGCCATGGGAGACCTACGCAACCCTATTAGATTGTCGATACTGAAAAATCATTTACCAGGATGCCGCTTGTATCCCCTGGTAGAATTTGAACTGGAGTTGCTCGAAACTAGCGATCACCTTACACTACACTTTCATCTACCAAACGTTACCTGGACCCATGAGGTTAAGAAGATCCACGGTCGGATTCTTTGTAACCTTCAAGAGCTAGAGGTCCTGCGATGGGTAATCGAGGGTGAAAACACGGCAACTCATACACTCTTCGCCAAGACCGACATCAGATACATGCCAGAACAACGCTATCTTTGCCTCTTCCCACATCAAGCATGTGCAATCCACGAGGTTTTGGAAGTTATTCCAGGTATGACTACAGAAGAACTCAGAAATGTTGGAGACGAGGTAATCCGAAGGTCTTGCGTGCTTCTGTGCCCGGCCCCGGCTTCTACATGTCAGAACTCAGGTCATAAAAGTGTTAGCGAGGAAGTCTGCAATCTAGCAGCTTATCGGCCGGTAAGACAAATTACTTCTGCAGTTCCGGTACCGAACATGGTGGACATCGGCCCAGTAGCTATCTGTCGAAACAATGCTCAACGAGATGGTTGCGTTATGTTCGCAACTGAGAAGGTTGATGGCACAGTGCTACAAACAGAAATTAGGATAACCGCACCGCTTGATCTGTTACGCCGTGTAATCCCAGTCATCGAGTGGAAAGGAAGAAACAATCCACAACTAGCTATCCACGAGTCTTGGAGTAGCGAAATCTCTCAGCCTGCTGTGTTCCACTGCCAACAAAGAAAAGCGACCATCAAACCAACAAGACTATATGACGCACACAAAAAAGTTCGAATTACTGGTGCGCCTCCGTCTGAGTATTATCTTGCCGTGTCGTACTGCTGGGAGGAATGGCCAAACAACAAGATACTGGAAGACAAGCTCGAAGAGCTTTCAAGCAGGCTCTCTATCCGATACTTCTGGGTTGATCGATGGTGCATAGATCAAGACAGCGACAGCGACAAGGCGACCGAGATCAAACATATGAGGGATTATTATACAGGGGCCAGCGGTTGTGTGGTATTGACAGGGCCCAACGTTAAGCCATTTCAGCTGTTACCGCAACATGAAGGCGCAATTATCTCTCTTCACCAGCACATAAAGTCCAATTCGGGAGCGCTAGCATCCTTGCTTCAATGTCGATGGACAACTCGGGTCTGGACCCTCCAGGAGGCCTTGATGTCTCGGCAGCTGGTCTATGTTATGGATGACCAACTTATCGATGGTGACTATATTTCTGAGCTTATTGCAGCACTAGAAACATTTGCTGAAGTTTATGAAGGGGATGAAAATGATCCTGAGTGGATTGGAGGTTATGGCTGTTATGTATGGAACCCCAGGCTGCCAACAATTATTCATTCTCGACAATTTAGGATAAGAGCCGAGTCTTCACGGCCTACTATTATCAGGACTATCTTTGGTGGGAGGCAGCAGTATAACGAGCTGCAAGCAACACGCCATGGCCTACCGATGCCTCTAGAAGAGGCACTTGCTATGGTTGCAGAACGAAACGCCATGAAAGAAGAGGATTATATTTATGGCATCTTGGGAGTGAGTGAAAAAGGAGAGACTGTGGATGTTGAGTATGGTATTGACTGGTGTACCATGCTTGCGAAGTTAGTACAGGCTGGAATGATTACTGAGCGGCAGCTTGGGTCACACTCAGTTAATGAGCTTCCTAAGATGAGCTGGCTGCCTAAAATTTCCGGCTATGGACCCTTCAAGAGTATAGAAAGACTTACTGCCTTTGTCTCTCGGCCGACAATTGCATTGTCCAAACTCGGAGCAGTGGTCATTGGAGTTCGCTTCGAATGGATGGAGTTTGAGTTCCATGATGACTTGATTTTTAATATACATGGTATGGTATGCAGACTGGTACGTGGCAAGATTTGGTTTCCAGATATTCCTGGACTTATCATAAAAGCCGGTGGGACAAGCTCTCAAGAGTTCAATCAGGAGCGGCTAAGGGGCTGTCATGTTTTACTATGTAACAACGTCGACAAGAACACAGAGGATACAGTAGCTGTTAGGGTTGCAGGGGATATCGCAGGTAGGAAGGTCTATAGAGAGGATGGATATGTTTTGGAGTTTCATCGGTGGCTCCAGGGCGGCCCGCATATGCTAAAAGGGGAGGAATGGGTTATAGGGAGTAAAGGACAGTGAACGGGTCAGCTCCAACAGCCCATATCCCAACTTTGTTACTAGATTCAACTAATTTATCACTTCGGCAGCGGAGTTATCGAAGTCTGAACTGTAATCAACATGGTCTATGCTGCGAGAACCTCAGTTTGGCAAGTTTCAGCAGCGATACTACCACTGAAGAGACCTAGTAGATTGGATTTGCATGTCTGAAAAGGCCGCGTGCCGCGATATATACTTCTTGGCCCATCTCCCACATGTTGTGAAAAGCAGTCAGTACTTGCTGTGCTATCATCTCTTCTTGACACTTCTATTAGCTTCATTCGTCCGCAACAGAGTCATAGGACTCTGTTGCGCCTTTTGGATGTAGACTTAAACCGCTAGTCTCTCAAGTTTGAGTATAGGGCTGACATTCTCAAAGCCTTGAATTGTACGTGGTACCAACGTAATGCTGAACATATCACTTCCAGGTCTGGTTCCATGTGAACAATGAAATTGGATTAGCATGCGCCGTTTAGTACTACGCCACAGATCTCAATTACTTACTGGAGCAGAATTCATACCAATCATAGCTTCACCCTACCATTCTCATGGTAAAATTCTGGTACAAGTGTGTCTGCACCTCTGCTGGCAACTTGTGTCCAACAGCTATAGCTAGGCAGCCATTCCCTTCGACATTTCTCAAACGACACACTACAATATTTCCCTAACCCTCTCTACTCTTCAACTCAGTAGTTATGACGTTTTCCTCGCCCCGATACAACCTGACCTGACGTCTCAAAGCCAGCAATGAAGTTCTCTGAAATTACTGTCCTCACGACATTCTTGGCCACCGTCGACACATCTCTTTTCACTTCGTATGGCCATCCAGTAAACGGCCTCCGCTAGTAAATCGGCGCCAAAAGCTCGCTTGATGTCCTCGGTATATGCAGCGGATTCTGGGACAATGTCAAGCCTCCAAGTGGGCGGGACTGGCAGTGTGGCCGAGTGGCTGACGGTAATCTACATGCGGAATTCCAGACGTACAGAAAGTGTTGACCACGGTTTATCAATGACGCATGGTGGTATACTACTAAGAACTGGTGGGGATCTTTCGAATGCAAGCTTCAACAGCGAGGATGAGCGGCGTGGGGATGCTTAAATGGCAAACTCTATGCGAAGTTCAATGAGTCTTATATGTTATCGCAAAAATAATTATGTCACAAGTTTGCTGACTGCTCTCTAGAAAGGTATTCTGTCCTCTCCCCGGCTCTCACGCCAGTAATTAGTAGCTTGAAGTATTTCTCGACATCCCTCTAGCATCCATCCCCATTTTTGTAAGAATAAAGCACTTGCTTCCCATCCATGGAGGTCCCAAGGGTCTCCCCAGACTATCAGGCTTGGCTTCCCATCTAAGCCAGGCTTAACATCGAGCAGGTCGCTGCATAGCTCATCCATATTCAGGTGGTGGAGTGAGAGCAGGATGTTATCCCTCATTTGTGGGATTGGGAAAAGGTCGATCCATGGATGATGTGGAACAGTCCTTTGCAGGGCTGTTGGCTGAAGACTTAGTGGGTGGAAGTCACAAGACTGCAATGGTCCAATTGTAGAGAAAGGCGAGATGATGCCCTTTCTTTGCCAACGGTCTGAGAATCCCACTGCGATAGCATTCTGTGCAAGGGCGTTGAAGACGTTGACCTGGATGAGAGTTGACAAATACCATGGCTGAGGGCAACCCAGCACATAATCCTGATAGGCCTTTCTCACGAACTCGCGGATTGCACCTTGTGCGCCCGGGCGGAGCAGTATACAGCCCGATCCAGGTGTGTAGCCTGCAGGAGGCTTTATCATAGTCAGTTGCTGAGTAGCATATGGTGTTTCCGGTACATCCGGCGCATCTGCTGTGGCTATGGTAACGTAACGAGGTCTGCTGCCTTGCTCAGGATGTAATAAAGTCGATCGTCTAGACGCTTTTCTTCTTTCTGCACCAAAGTATTAGTAGGTATACAACTTCTAAAAGTAACCCATGCTCACCATATGCCCTTTGGTTTAGACGGTTTTGTAGCTTGCGTCTCTTGGCACTGCTTGTTATGCCAGTCCAGTCCTCGCTTGCGGTACGTATTTCTCTACGCTGTGCCATGTCACTCAGCTTGATGCGAGGGGCAACGACCGCGTTGGCAGGATTCATGGCCATATTGGTGTTCTTCTGACTATGGTCCGTCATGTTCAAGAACTGGGAAAGTCGCCGAGTTAGGGAAACTCATTTCCACGTCGGTGACACGTCTGTGATAAACTTCTGGCGAGAACTTGGGCCTACAATGAGCTTGGGAGAGGGCTAGCTCTATTAAGTTAGTATTTCTAAGCAGGTTGCATTAGCGTCATGGTCTTGGCCAATGATAGTCACTTAGTCACCCAACATGAACCCGGGGCTCTGGCTTCTCCGGGTTTTGTTCGCAATATACTTATTATGTATATCTTCTTAATCTAAGCAAGTTGCATTAGCGTCAAATTTGTGGCCTTCCATTGAGTCTTCATAAGAAATATGTACTAGCTGACTAGGAATAGTTCGCAGTCTCGGAGCAACTTCAACGGCCGATATTCCCAGTGAAGTTAAGTATTTAAAGAGAAGCCTGTCCACTGCCCAGGGTTTTTGCCAGACACAGATATTCATAACTTCACTCTAAACATGTCCCTTCCGCAGAAATCGACACAGTGGGTAGTCAAGCGATTCGATGGCCCGTCTGGGCTTGAGATGCAAGTGGCACCTATCCCTCAAGTTGGGCCCAACGACGTCATGATAAAGGGTAAGACATCGCTGAACTCATCGACTCTGTTCCGTTCATTTCCTTCCCTACTCACATCAACCCAGTCCACGCTGTTTCTTTAAACTACCACGACATTGGCACCATCAGGGTTTGTCTTTGCTTTTCCCCATCTCCATCCGCCTCGAGTCATACTAACTTACATCCAGGGCCATTCAGGACATTCCTTGAAAGATGTCGTTCCCGTCTCGGATGGAGCTGGGGTTATTATAGCCATCGGATCTGCAGTCCAGAACTTCCAGATTGGCGACAGAGTAACAACAATCATGAACGGAGCGCATCAATCAGGCCCGATAAAGCCGCACTACACCAATCAGCTATTGGGAAACACTTATCATGGCGTTCTCCAAGAGTATGTCGTCGTTCCAGCACAATACGTAATTTCTCTCCCACGCAACCTCAGCTTTATTGAGGGAAGCACCTTGCCAGTGGCAGGGCTGACTGCCTGGAACGCTCTGTTCGGCGCCCAAGGTCGCCCTTTACTCCCGGGACAGTGGGTTCTCACACAGGGAACTGGCGGTGTGAGCACCTTTGCTATTCTTGTAAGTTTTAGTGTTCTATATCGATCAGAGACGAGAATATCAAACTGATTCGGACTGTAGTTTGCCAAGGCAGCTGGCGCCAAAGTCATTGCGACCACCTCCTCTGCCGAAAAGGCCAAAAGGCTTCGAGAGATGGGGGCTGACCATGTCATTAACTACCGCGAGGTTGAAAACTGGGGTGCCCAAGCACAGGCTCTTACTCCAGGTGAGGAGGGAGTTGACGTCGTGGTCGAAATAGGAGGCGGTGCGACTCTAAAACAGGTACAGAGGGAATACCCATGCTTTTGATGTCTTACTACTAACGCATTGCGACTAAATAGTCTCTGGCTGCCGTGAAGATGGACGGGCTTATCTCTGTCGTTGGAGTACGAGCTGGTACTCACCCTGAAGAGCAGCCAGTTCTAATGGACATGTTCTTCAAGTTCTGCACTATGCGTATCGCCTACGTGGGCCCTCGTGTGCAATTTGAGGAGATGAATCGTGCAATCGAAGCTAACAGTATTAAGCCAGTGATTGATGGGCGGGTTTTCGGCCTTGAAGACGCCAAGGATGCTTTCGAATACTTGGAGAGCATGCAGCATTTTGGCAAGGTCTGCATCGAGGTGGTTAAAAGTGTCTAAGACAGTTTACTTAGATGCTACAACGCACTTATTGCAGTGATTTAAATATAAAATTATCTCTAGTATTTCGCTGTCTCCTCTATGTATTTCTCATGGTCTTTTTTTCGCCTTTGTAAAGTTGCGGTTCTTTAACAAGCAAGGATCTTGGCAACTGCAGCTTCGGCGGCAACCATGACAAGAGCCTGGATATTGCCAGTCGGAAGGTCGGGGTGGATGCCGGCATCAGAAACAAACTAGGAATAATTAGTAGGTAGATCGGTAAACAGAGAGAAGCTTTCCTTACAAGGTTGTCCATGCCATATACCTTGGCGTTGGTGTCGACAACGGAGGAGCCGCCCTGGCGCCCATCATCAGTGCCCATCTTTGTAGTGCCAGCATAGTGGTTCCCGCTGGTAACAGCTTCAATGATAGCTGTAGTATTGGTTTCCTTCTGAAGAACAAATCCAGATGAAGAGTCGGTGATCTTCTCAACCATATCCTGAACGAAAGCCTTGGCCGCCTCGACATCTCCATCTGTTTGCAGGTAAGGAGACTTCTCAATGACAGTCTTGCCCTCCTCAGTCAGACCCAGAACACCAGTCGAGGTCAGGCCATGAGTCATGTAGACCTTGATAGAAGCGATGCCATCACCTCCCGCAGCACATGATCCTTGGAAGTATCGAGTGATACCATCGGAACCCTTGTTGGAGCTGAAGAAGATCATGCGATGGCGACCTTGAGTCAGGACTCCAGAGGACTTCTTCTCATATAGATCAATGTTCTTGGTATCGGTGCCGTTCAAGACACTATCAGTGTCGAGCATGCCCCAAGCACCACCAGTCTTGACAGTGAATGTGAAGATGGGATGGTCCATGAGGCTCTCGCCGACAGGAAGGCTGATCCAGTTTCTCTCGGCAGGAAGAGTCACTCCAGTCTTCTTGGCGGTGAGGATCTGCTTCTTGGGGCCAATGCCCGAGTTAAACAGCAGGCGAGGAGTTGTGAGGGCGCCAGCAGAGAGAACAACGCGACCGTTCTTGGAAAGCTTGACAATCTCCTTCTTGCCTGTAGCGGTTTCGACCTCGACGCCAGTAGCTCGTGGGCCAGATCGGACGACACGAATGACCTTGGAACCCATGCGAAGAGTGAAGTTCTTTCGCCTCTGGGCAAGGGGGAGATAAGTCCTGACGGGCCCAGCTCGCAGGGCGTTCTTGACATTCCAGGATGGCCAGCTGTACACCTCGTGCTTCTCGTTAGGCTGCTTGATCATATCAACCGATTTCCATCCCAGCTTATCGAAAAAGCCCGAAAGGGTGTTGTAGAGTCCCTGGTCGTACCGCTCGTTGTTCTCGGATGGGACGAGAGTGCCTTGATTGCGAGCATATAGTCTGTCGGCGGCTGGTGCAACATCTTTCCATTTCCAGCCCTTGGGCCACTTGTCATCAAAGTCGCGAGCAGGAGGATGCACAAAGACCATGTAGTTGACAGTGACACCGCCACCGAGAACACAAGCGGCTAAGGCAGCTGTATCATCACATATGTACTCGTTCCATAGATCAAGTCCACTGACAGCAGAAGAGAGACCAGGGACGTCGATTGGGGTAAGGGAGGAGTCCCAGGATAGAGTGTGATTGGATCCAGTTGCGACGGTTGGGCCATAGCCCCGCTCGAGAAGCAGTACCTTTTTGTTGGCCTCGGAGAGTCGCTCAGCTGTGATCAGGCCAGCAGGGCCACCGCCAACAACAATATAATCGTAGGTAGAATCGGCGGGCTTGCATGAGGCTGATACGGTGAGGGCAGCCAAGGTAAGGGCAGACACACCCGAAAGAGATGAGAATCGCATGGTGAGTGTTGGAAATGACGATCCACTCTAGAGATTGATAATAACTAGCGGGGGAATGTCAAGATGGGGAGGGAATCTGGTTTCTTAAGAAGCTGGGTGTTGAAAACCCGATCTTAGCGCCCCATTGTAGGATTTCAAGACCCGTAGCTCATGAGGTTTCATCGATGGAGCAAACCAAGGCATTTCCGTTCACAAGGCCGAAGGACTACGCAATAACGCCGGGCAGATGGTGGATGCCATGGTAGCTGATTCATGCTACGATGAGTTAAGATCCTCACAGTTGGCCGATTCGACTCCATATTCCAGGCTAATTCTCTGATAAGATAGAGTGTTTACATTAGTCAGGTGGTCCGAGTTTGCCGTGAAACACCCGTCATGTCCGTCAAGGCCAAGTTTGACAGGTCGCATCCCGGTCGACTTGCAAACTCTTACTGTTTGTCATGATTAATCAGACGAGATGGTAGTCCAAAGACGGCTAGAGCCGTTGAGAAGTAGGTTTCGAACCTTTCTAGAACAAGTATGCTCTCTGCCATTGCCGAGACTAATGTCGGCTATTGATTGGGTGCTTTTGTCATTGGGCGGAGATGCTTGAATCCCACCAATAATAACGGGTTTATGCGTCTTCCTTCAATTTAACTTCGGCATTCAAGCCGGTTTTCAAATTCGCGTTTTTCTCGGGCTGTCTTTGCGCGATTCCCATTACACACTACGCGTAACTTGTTGAAGTTAGGGTAAACGTTTAGACGGGCAAGAAGGCACAGAATACGCAACTGTGGCGTATGTCTCAGATCACGTGGAGTGCAAATACCATCGAACGTCAGTTGCTTCTTAGAGCAGCTGGATGTTATCAGTAAAAGGCTGAGGGTATGTCTACATGACTGTTGCTCGGTTTGCAAGAAAGAATGTCTCATCATCTCAAAGGTTGTGCTTGCTTATTGAATTGCGTTCATGACGCGATCAAGACAATGCATCTTCCCTCACAACAATTGTACTGGCATCTAACATACAAACCATTTCGTTGGTTACCCTTTCCCTACACAGCACTATCATTTGCTTCACAGTGTATAGGTCTTTAATAAATATAGAGTAGTAAGGAAAGTATTCTGGATTGAGTATAGAGTGTACTGGACTCTATATGTTTTTAAATTTAAATACAGACTTTGCTACCCTGAAGCTTCTAACAGAGTATGGGTCCAAACCTCGGCATGTCCGGCTAGAGCGGATTCCTGTCCACTAAAAAACCGAGATTTCTCGTATTAAGCCAAGACTGCCCAAGCGCTAAGTTCATTAGCATGTCTCACAAACATCATGCACTGACATTCGATCTTCTCTACAGTGACACAAATATCGGTAAGATGTCATAGCGGATGGAAATCATCTCTATTTGATACTCTGTACTACGTACTTCGTATTTGTCGGATACTACGGAATAGCCATCGTTCTGTTGGTATACCACGTCTGGCCTTATGCATCGGGCTTGCATTCCCTAATGGTCTGTGCTTGAATTAAACTGGGGAGACGGCCGATCTGCGACTTTTGGTGTGATAAGATGTTTAACAACGATAGGGGATAGGGTTACGTTGAGAGATGATTTGAGGCTTCCTAGCCATCATGGATTTTGATCTACGGCGGAGTATGGATCTATGTATTGACGGATTGTGAAGTGCATAACTACAAACTAATAAGGGATGCCAAGTCAATGCCGTACTTAAGCTTTGCGCATCCTAATAATAGCTACAACAACCGAGATTAGTTCGTGTTTATGGAGTCACTAGCCACTTAATATTGTTCTGTGCGCAATACGTCACATGGTGCATTCCGCCTATAAGATATCCCGACAACCTCCAATTTGTTCACGACCTATCCCGCCCCTTTCGCATCACCTCGACCTCATCATTGATCTCACGCAACGATGGGTTCTGTCGCTCGTTTCGCCTCGGCCGTCTTGGCCACCTCGACCCTTCTCGGCGCTGCCTCGGCTGCCGTTTTGGACATGCCCGTATACGTCAAGGATGGCTATGTATGTTGATCAATTATGTTCTACAGACGAAAACTGACTTTGATAGAAAATGGTCAAGGTCGGCGTCGGAAAGCCTGAACAAGACTTCCTTCTTCTCTTCGACACTGGAAGTGCTTCGGCATGGATGGTCGATAGCGAGTGCGCCACCGAGTGTCCTCACTACGACAAGGACCGAGTCGGGTACAACTTCACCGCATCATCTACTGGGAAATACACAGGAGGGAGCGCCGATATAGGCTATCTCGGAGGAAAAGTCGTGGGCCCGACCGTGGAGGAGCGCTTTGAGGCAGAGGGCTTGACGTGGCAGTCCAAGTTTATCGCCGCCAACGAGAGCACGTGGTCGTCGCTGGCCGCTGCTGGCTTCATGGGCTTGGCTTTCGGTAGTATCGCTGATGGTGGCGCTACACCTGTTTTCGAGTCTCTGATGGCGGAGAAGAAGATGGATGAACCACGGTTCGGAATTTACTATTCGAAGGAAGATGGTGATGACACCAACGGCAAGCCAGGAAAGGGTCTTCTCACCCTGGGAGGATCCAAGGAGAAGGAGTACATCAAGGGCGACTTGGTTGAGATCCCTATCAACACTGACGTCAACAACAACTACGACGTCTGGCGATCCGTTCTTCACAGCACTACCGGCTCACGCAAGGGCAAGAACTGCTCTGCGACCAAGTCAAAGGTTGAACTCGATATTTCAGTTATCTTTGACACCGGAGCCTCTGGTGTCACTGTTCCCGAGTCCAGCATCGAGGAGATCTACGAATCCATCGGCATGAACTGGACGGCAATTCTCTCTGGCAAGCACATTCCTCTGTGCAGTGAGTTTACCAAGGATTGGTCTGTTGCCTTCGAGGTTGGCTACTACGGCGACAGCAAGTTCGTCAACGTTACTGGTGATCAGCTCGCTGTCCCTGGTTTTGCCAACAGAGAGGATGCTTGCTGGCCGCCAATTGATTCTGGCCCTGAGGGATACGCCTTGATTGGCCCTCGCTTCCTGAGGAACTTTTACACTGTCTGGAACTATGGCGGGTTCCCTGATTCTGGGTTCACCAGCCCCACCCTGTCTTTTGGCTACTTGAAGGAAGGCAAATAGATCAGTAATGCCGTATGCTAGTTCAGTTGGGGAATAGACTTGTGAATGACTTTGTTCACGTCCTCTTGCTCTTGTTCTGTTGAGCTTTCTGCTGTGCATTGCCCTATTCCTCGTGACATGAGGATGTAATAGATGCTGCTATAATCTCCGATATCAAGGCACTCCAGAGTCTCTGTACAAGTGTCTCATTGACTAGCGCTCGCGTCAGAACAGCTTCAGTAGTAAGAGTCTCGGCGTGGCTAGGGTTTCATCATGGGGCAATGTATGCATACCTGGCTGCGAGCAAACTTCCAGTGCAGCTGACTTTGACTCACTCAGGATCAAGAGGTGCTCGATACACTCACCACCGTTATTGATTGACATGCAACCTCCTCAACACTCTGGTTGAGCCCGCGTTGTGCCACCAGTGGTGCATTGTCTAGGTGGCTGGTTGAAGCATTCGAGAGTGCATAGAGAATGTTTCTTAGTCACAGAGTGCTCAGGCACAAATTCACGACTCAGAAAAACACCTCAGAGAAGCATTGGTTCAAGACGTCAAGTCAGATGTCGTCAGATATGCCTTTGTCATTTCGGTCTGCTTTTGTAATACTATTCAATATTAACAAAAAGCGCACCAATCTAGGTCAACCCACCTTTGAACAGTTTACGAGATGATTGGATCGCAAGAGAACTTCTCCTGTATTACCCCGCAATGTTAACCTTGAATCGTTTAATACCATGCGAGTGCATACACCCTGATCTTCCCCCGCCTTCTCCCACCGGGCTTTCTCCACCGGACATAAATTATAGACTAAAGCATCCCACCGGAGAGACATGCTGAATTAAGATTGGGACCTTTCGAGTACGAGGTCTAACGGGCGCCTCTCAAGAATTTGCTAGAGGGGCTTGGAGGTATTCTTGGCCTTGAAGCCTATGAGGTAATGCCGGACGCCTCCTCCGTCCCCCATGGGGTAATTAGTGCGGGAGCCAGCAAAACTGCCGGCTTCCGTCATCCCCTGATTTTGTCAAGTATAAGTATAATCTTAGTCCCACAATACCTCTATCGCTTTTAAATCAAGCCTTTACATCACAACAACATCTTCAGTGCTTGATTACTCATTTTAATATAAACATCTTACGTCTTATTCAAGGTTCTCAACTTGCTGTAACTATGCGGTCTCTGACTATCAGCGGCCTGGTAGCCTTGGCAGCGCTGCCTCAGCTGGGCCTTTCATCCGCCCTTGATCGCCGCCAATCATCATCCAACACGGCTACAGTCGACCTCTCCAAGGGTCGTGGGTCGCCAAAACACTTGGCTTCTGGGTTTATCTACGGCATTCCGGACTCCGGGTTTGGCCAATCCCCAAATCAGATTCCTGATCACTTTTACACTGACATGGGCTTTAATTATGCCCGTGCCGGAGGCGCACAGATGAGCGAGGGAGGCTGGGTTCAGGGCCTCCAAGCCTATTACGCGCGATTCAATTCGACTAAGCAGAACTATCTAACCTCTCGCAAGTTTGGTGCCAGGTTTCAGCTTCTACCCCATGATGTCTGGGGCACTGATCATGCAACCTCGAGTACGGCCTGGCCTGGTGATAATGGCGATTGGACAGATTATGACAAGTTCTTGAACCAGTTGCTTGGTGACTTGCAGTCTAACAACATGTTGGATGGTTTGGATATCGACATCTGGAACGAGTGAGTAACTATGATGCTACTGGTCGGTACTAGTTCTAACGCAAACACGCAGACCAGATGGCTACTTTTGGAGCCGTAGCCAAGATCAATATCTGCAGATGTGGAATCGCACATACAAACGCATTCGATCTTGTACGTCTTGATAGGTTGAACGGAGAGGAATTCTACTAACTTTAGCACTTCTACCAGCCTCCGCATTTAAAAATGTCCCCCTAGTTGGCCCCTCCAGTGCTGGACAACCCTCAACCTCAAACAGTTGGTGGGTGGCATTTGTGAAATACGTCATGGCAAACAACGTAGTTCCCGACCAGTGGACATGGCATGACGAACCCGGCGATGTGGCCAATGACCATGGCAACTGGCAAGCACTTCGTCAGCAGTACAATGCACCCGACAACCAAGTCAACATCAACGAATACGCCGTCTTCTCGCAGCAGGTTGCGACAGGCGCAGCCTGGTGGATCTCGCGTCTGGAGCGATATGACTACATCGGACTCCGCGGAAACTGGCTTGGCGGATGCGCCTTGCACGACTTTATGGCTTCTCTGCTGGGCAAATCTGACGACAACAGCTGCACTGCCGGAGGCTACGTTCCCAACGGCGAGTACCAAGTCTACAAGTATTACAACCTCAACATGACTGGCACTCGAGCCACTACGACTGGAAGCGGAGACGGGAAGCTGGATGTGTATACGACTATCGGGACAGACAAGGTTCGCGTTTTGACCGGCGTGAATATCGCCACGGGTACGTGGTACATCACCATCAACAACCTCAGCTCCGTGGGTCTCCCGACTTCAGGCAGTCTTGCTATCCATACCTATGGATTTGTTGATAATGGCCACTATGGAGGAGTCTCAGCCCCCACTGATCGAGGAGTGTATTCGCATACCTACTCTGGAAACTCAGTGACATTCGCTGTTTACCAGACGAGTCAAGATCAGAACACTGCTTGGGCTTTTGAGTTTGCAGTTGGTCACTGATAACAGGATGCAATTTATTCAGATAGTTGGTATTTGATTCGTCATGCTTGACACTTGAATTATAGCCAAATCGAGAAAGTTTGTTGTAAGGAAGTTTGTGACATCGGCTTCGCCGACAAAAGATTTATGTTGTGTCTGGAGGCATTGTCAATATCTACCAGCCTTGCAAGCGTCCTAAAATCTGTATACCCATTTCATTAAGCGCTGATAACACGGAAGATCTATAGTCACTGAATCTTTCCACCGTCGCTGACAGGACTCGAGCAACAGCCAAGCTGTTCAGAGGCCTCAACAATGAATTCAATGGTCAATTGAGGTGTGACAAGAGCATCTCTTGGGCCACGCTGGACAAAACACCTTCCTCGGATTCTCCCCACCCAACAGCTTACCCTCACTTGACCCTGTTGCTAGCGCCAGGCGAGCGATCATGCTCACCGAGTCGACTGTCAATGGTGTTAGAAGCAATCCTCATCGACGGCTATCCACTTCGAGGGCGAAGTTGATCACGCGACCTCAACTCTATACCTATAGAAGTTTTAATGCCGTCAACCGACGCTATAGGCTGATGTCTTTGACTTGTTGGCGTGGCTGGCCTTGTGAGTGCTGGCGATGAATGTTTCTTCAGTTTACGTCCCTATCATTTCACCTTAGCGGATAAGCAGCTAATTCCTTGTTTCTCAAGGTTACTTGATTCGACACTAGTAATGTTTTCAATAATTATTAGGTCACATTTGCGACTCATGGCTAATTCACCCCTAGTCATGTGGACTGGCATCTCACGCATTGCTTCTTGGGAACTTGTGTATAGTGGCTAAATACAACGCCGAATTGCCGTGAATTTGGGCAAAATGGCAACCGACTTCCTATCATGGCCAGCAGTGCGGAGTCAATGAATCCTTCAGAACCCTGTCAGCCTCGTATTTATACTCGGTTGCAGCCCATAGACATGGTTGGACTGGAGACTCCTCTTGGCATTTATCTGACGACTCTTAGACAAGGAACTTGAGGAGCAAAGGTAGGGGCAAAATACCGCTAGATTGCCATTAATGTAATGTGTTAGTATGTACCTTGTCGTGGCTTACAGAATTGATCTTGAAGGTTAGCGTATGTTAATATCTTCCAAACACACCATTAATCCATGAAACACTGTGTCAGCACACTGCACCTTTATGGATCCTCCTGACCCACAGTGTTGTAATTTACTTCCCTTTGTGGTCTGCTTATGTGCACTCCGTGTAACTTGGGCAGTTCTTTTGGGGCAACAAATACTCATAAAAAGCACCACATTCTTCTTCTTAATCCCTCATGTCCATTGACGAACCAACAACCAACAGTTTGGTGGTCAAACGTAGCTCACAATGGTCCCCGTTTCTCGCCTATTGCAAAGCCTTGGCCTCGTAGCTTTTGCTGCTACGGCTTGTAAAGGTGCTGCCCTTGACAGTCGATCGCTTGCTGAAAGAGCGTCCTCGAGTGATCGTCTGGTGTTCGCTCACTTCATGGTATGCATATCTACCCCCCGCTTCCCTGCTTAATTAACATGATCAGATTGGTATTGTTGGTAATAGACAAAACTCTGCCGACTATGACGATGATATGAAGCGTGCAAAGGACGCTGGCATTGATGCCTTTGCCCTCAACATCGGCACCGACGATTACACGGATGCACAGCTCGATTACGCGTATGACTCTGCCAACCGCAATGGAATGAAGGTTTTCATCTCATTCGACTTTCATTTCTGGTCAACTGGCGATGCAACCGCTGTTGGCCAGAAGGTCAAGAAGTATGCCGACCGTCCAGGTCAGTTACGCATCGACGATAGAGTCTTTGTGTCCAGTTTTGCAGGAGATAACCTCGACGCAAACGCTGTGAGAAGTGCTTCTGGCTCTGATATTTTCTTCGTCCCCAATTTTACTCCTTGGGGAGGTTCTACAAACGGTATTGATGGTGCATTGAACTGGATGGGCTGGCCAAATGATGGCAATAACAAGGCGCCCAAGGATGGTAAGAGTGTCAGTGTCGCTGATGGCGATAAGAGTTACACGGACTGGCTTGGAAACAAAAAGTACATGGCCCGTAAGCGTTCCTTCTTTATATGCTAGTGCAGCTGACTGACTCATACCAAGCTATCTCGCCCTGGTTCTTCACTCATTATGGCCCTGAGGTCGACTGGTCCAAGGTTAGTTCACTCTTGTCATAGAAAAAGAATGAACAAAAGGCTGACAGCATCAGAACTGGGTCTTTCCCAGCGGCTCACTCATCTTTGACCGCTGGAACGAGGTTATCCAAAAGGGTTTCCCCATGGTTGAAATCATTACCTGGAACGACTATGGCGAGTCTCACTATGTAGGACCACTCAAAAACAAGCACACCGACGATGGAGCATCCAAATGGGCCAACGATATGCCTCACAACGGCTGGCTTGACCTCTCTAAACCCTTCATCGCCGCATACAAGAACAAAGACACCAACGTGGCCAAGTACATTGAAAAGGATCAAATTATTTACTGGTATCGCCGTAACCTGAAGGCTCTCAACTGCGATGCTACCGATACGACCTCTGGCAGAGAGCCACCTGAGCCAAATGAGAATTATTTCCAGGGTCGTCCGGATGGATGGCAAACAATGGAAGACACTGTCTACGTCGTGAGTCTGCTCCAGTCTGATGGAACAGTGATCGTCAAATCAGGAAGCAACACTGTTACCAAAGAGGTTCCTGCTGGAGCTACTCTTATCAAGGTCGATGCTAGCCTTGGCAAGCAGACATTCACTCTCAAGCGCGGCAGCACCGACGTCTTGTCTGATACCTCACTTATGGACATCACTGACGTCTGCCCTTGCGGCTTGTACAACTTTAATGCATATGTTGGTACCGTCACTGCTGGCTTTTCTGACCCTCTAGACAGTAGTGGTCTCGCATCTTTGACTGTCGGTCTGCACGTCACAACCTGCCAGCCTAAGCCGTCTCTCGGAACCAACCCAGCCTCTCCGACACAAGGAAATGATCCTCCCACAGTGACTGATGGAGGAAACGGAGAGGCTTGTGTCGAGGGTGCTGTAGCAGATGGCCAAAGCGGTAACTATCTTGGTCTCTGCCAGTTCACTTGTGCCTATAATTACTGCCCTCCAGCTCAGTGCAAGTGTACCAGGTACGGAGCAGCTGTATCACCCCCAGCTTCGAATGGCCGTGAGGGATGCCCTGCTTCTGGTCTTGGAGACAGTTACAAGGGACTGTGTAGTTATACTTGTAACCATGGGTATTGTCCGGATACTGCTTGTAGATACTGTTAGGGATAATATAAGTAGGCAACTATTTAGGCGCGTTTATATAACGATTAGATGTCTAGCAATTATTACTTAGATCTGCCCTTAAAGACTATTTTAATAGACTAGCGATATAGCATAAAAGTCTGACTATAACTATCTTTTGTCATCCAACAGACTGTTTCATTACTCTAAAGCCTATACTTTAGCTTAAGTCGCCTATGCCATTTGCACTTCGACGCAAGAAAAAAACTTCCTTGCTGGAGGGACTGACGAGCTTGACCTCGTTAAAGGCATTAACTGATAAAGGCATTAACTGATAAAGGCATTAACTGATAAAGATACCAGAGTAAGTAGGATTCCTCTATCTTCATCCACTAACATGTCCAGTATCGAATGCGATGGTATGTGCGCCACCGCAGGCCATCTTGGTACGATTGTGCGGCGCTAGAAAGTCCTTCGTTGTCCATTCTGATCTCTTTTAGGTCTGTATTTACACGATTCATCGCCTGGGGTCTGGGTATTTCAAGCTAAGAACAAGAATGGTCAACGCGACAGATTTAAAAAGGCAGACTGTTTGCTTTTAATTGATAGAGAATCCTCGAGCTGCTTAGTCCAACTTTTACTTCTTTTTAAGATTACTGTCACGGTGGTATCCAATAGCGCTGAGGATTTTCGCGCTATATCTTCAGCTATAACAAACTACAAGAGACTATTGATTTTTTAGAGCGGTCTCGTCTCAATTGGCGCCTTTAAATATTAAAGGAGAAAATAAGCATAAAAGGTTCTAAACTCCCTTCATTAACACTTATTTACCTTTGACTTTTCAGATTATTCTTCCGCTCTTTAATGGCAGTTATGCATCTGGCGCTTCTCTTGTCCCTGGCCTTTGGGCTTGAGTCTGTGGCCGCTGGTCCTTGTAAGCCAAACTCTTTCAGTAAGTTCATTTTTAACACTACTTGCTCAAGTGACTAATGACCCAAACTAGCTACTGCCTCCACCACAGAAAGTCTGGGGCTATCTTCAACAGCACCAACAGATACCACGAAAGCGACCGAGCAGTCGGACTCGACGACAACAACCACTCTCGCAATTTCGGAGTCCACTTTCTCTTCCACCGTTAGCTATTCAGCGCCATTATCGGATACAACGGCGTTGAGCGAGCAGACGGAGTCGACAGGAACAACGACGGTTGCAATCTCCGAATCCACCTCTGTAGCTGATCCTGAGTCTACAAACACGGCCGCATCGTCTGGTATTTACGCAACGACATCAATTGAGGTCACCAGCACAGCGGTGTCTGAGCCATCTATCTCAACCTCAGCTGCATTGACATCGTCGATCGATGCTTCAGTCACGACGATAAAGTCTACTGGGACTACAGAGCCTACCACGACTGCAGAGTCTACGACTGACTCCACGGTATCTTCGACACAGATCTCTTCTGATACAACACTGGAGGTGACAACGACGACTACGACCGAATCACCAACTTCCACGACAATTATCGACGAAGTCTCTACAACAACCGCTCTCCTACCTATTCCGACACTGTTCACGCTGACTGCTCAAGGTGGCCCGGCAAATGGCCTAGTTATTCATGGTAATGGCCTGCCAGAGTACTCCCTGTGGATAGGTCCTTTCTTGACTTGGACAACTGGTCTGTTCAAATATGAAGAGGATACCGGCTACGTATCAGTTAATGGAAACCCTCTATGCACTATTTCCTACGGAGGCAACTTTGACTTTGTTTCAGTCATAGTCTGTCCCACTACGTTATTATTCTGGCACGCGCCTTTGATCTGTGATCGACCGACTGATGGCAGCCTCAAGTGCAGCGTGGCTGCAAAGCTCTGGACCTTCGCCAATGGTGGAACTTCTACCTACACGACTAGAGATGTTGTTTGGAGTAATATGTATTCTTCTGCGCCTCTATACGCGTCGACCGGGGCTTATTATCAGCTCAGATTTGCTGCTGCTGACTGGGCTCATGATAGCACTGTGAGTCCAATTGGTCTAATGGTCTCGCCGGTGTAGATCTATAATAGTTCAAGGCAGCATAGACTTAGGTTTCTTTCAGTCATCGTGGAAGCTTCCTGAGGAGAATAGCCATGTTAAAATTACCCGTATTGTCTACCTAAAGCATATTCCGGTAGTTTGTATTCCTCTATCAGTAACCCAATCAAAACCTACATCTAGATTTCTTGCTCGGTCTTTGCACGGCACTCTTTTGTTTACCGGCTCTTCAGTCTCGCAAGCAATGCATACTACTTCCAAACCAGGCGGCATGTATATACGAATCTGACTGCTCTGAAGCCTACCCAATATCGAAATGACGGAAGAGCTGTGAGACTAACTTGCCCATCTTCATAAGCAATATGCTGTTACCGATGCAAGTTCGAGAACCGTGTCCAAATTACGAGGGAAGACTTTGAGTCAGTTGTTCATCCCCGGACGCTAGATTACGTACTACAATAAAGGTACGATCCATAAGACTTAACTACTCTAGCAGAGCCTCTAGCCATCTCTCAGGTCAAAAGACCCAGGCATCATGACCAAAGACACCCTTGTTCATTTACATCTTATTAAAAAGCCTTGTTAGTTGAATAAGCCAAGTAGCATTGTCTAGTGTGTGAGACTACTGAATGTAATGAGTTGGTGTAGTACCTACAGAGAATTACTATTCCGAAATAGGAAACCGGTCTTACATACGTCATCCCCAGCGTCAGGTCCCAACGCGAGGCCTCAACTCTACCTCACGCATATCAGTATCTTAATCTATCTAAGTTAGCAAAACGTTATTGGCAGAGCTACTGCTATCATCACTTCCCGAGATGCCCAATACGGGTAAGCCCAGCCGCGACTGTCATCTTTGTCGGTCGAGACGCGCCAAGGTCAGTTCTTATCTTGGGCCAACGACGCTCTCAAAGTGCAAATCGCCTTGGCCCAGTTCTGTTCATTTAATCTAATTGGAAACATTCAGTGTGATCTGGCCCGGCCAGAATGTCAGAGATGTATCAAGTATGGGGCTAAGTGTCCTGGCTATCGGGATGAGTTTGTCATCCGTACACTTCTCAACCCTGCCAACTTCAAGAAGAGCAACAAGAAAATTGGAGCCACGAAACAGAGCATATCAACATCATCGATATCCTTAGCTTCATCGTCTTCATCGTCCTCGTTGCCGCCATCATCCAGTTCCCTCAAAGCCACGGATGCTGTCACGCCAATGCCTAGGCCAATACATCAGCACTGGACGGTCCAGTCAATTCCCATATTTCTCAACGTCTATTCAACCCTGCCGCTTTTTAACGACATGTACCGAACTACTGGCGGTGGCCCACTCATATGGGCCACCCATCTCTTCTCGAGGGCATACGTAACCGTTCTTCGACAGCCAACAGCCATGTACAACAAATCTATCGTTGAGAACGATCAAGAACTGAGCACTTGCCTTGGAAAATGTTTAACCTCGGTTCGTTGTGCGCTGGCAGAGCCAGGAGGTGCCTATAGAGATGACATTCTGGCAACTATATGGATCCTAGCCAACTACGAGGCAAGTTTCCTGACTGCTTATTCTAGTACTTAAACTGATGCTATCAGCTGCTCATTGGGTCTGTGAATAACCCAAATGCATCCAACGCTTGGTACTGTCACACTCAAGGGCTTTATGGTATCCTCAAAATAAGGGGATCAGAATGGCTAAGAAAGAGAGCAAGTAGGGTTGTGTTTTGGCCGGCATTAAACATGGCAGTATGTATGGAATGCGTCAAAGGTTTCTCAAAACTGACAATGCTTAGCAAATCCAGAATCTCTCCACAAATACTGAGTGCCCTCAGGAACTTGAAGAGTGGTTTGCCATTATTAAGGAGAAAATGGCACCCCAAGAAGCCATGGTCCTTCACGTTTCTTCTTTCATCTTCAAAGCTTGTCAAGTCCAGGCTCGAATGTTTACTATTTTGAGCAACCGTGACTATCCTGCTGCGAAGATAGCCTTTTATGACATCGCTGCATCGATTCATCAGGCTCGACAAGAGCTGAGGGCATTCGCGGAGTCACCTCGATCGGCTATCGGGATCTTTGATACGTACATGGGTAACATGTATGCTGCTACTTGCATCAAGGTCTACAGCCTCATGATGGCATTGGCCTGTTTTCTCAGCCACCAAAGACCGCTAGCAATCCCCCTTAACGTTCTCCGGGCGACGCGAAATCACTGCATCAATATTGCGCAGAACTCGGCTCAGAATATTTTGGATACCTTGCCTCAGGCCCTCGACATGCGAACCGAGCCGGAGATATCACCTAAGACGTTCTTCGATGCTGTAAAGCTAGTGTGGCCGCTTCGGACAATACATGCCATGCCAGCGACATCTGCCGAACAGAAGGAGATGGCGAATAAAACTCTGATGTTTCTTGGACACGAGATCGGACTTAAACAAGCACTCAGCATAGATACAGACTTTTATGAACCATTACCTCGTGAAGCGAGAACGCTGTTAGAAGTGGAGGAAGTGGAGGGAGACCCATTAGACGAGCTCGCAAGGCTGATGAGCTAAGAGGACGGTTAGGAGATACTAGATAATTCGTTCTAGACTGGTTTACGTTTTGGGTATAAAAAGGACTAATACTTTTAATTACCTACGAGATATCTACTTTAGTTCAAATTGCTTCTTGCCCTCTGCACTCAGACCCAATGAAACAACTTCCTTATCCTCGCTCACGACTGTTCTCAAGTCTCCAAAGGGAAGGATGACAACCAGTGACTTCCAGGGAGCTTGGAAACCGGAGCTATCATCCTTGGAAAACTTGACCTTGATCTCAGACTCCGTAGCCGAGTAAGCAATGGTGTAAGAAGAGATCTTGTTCTTGGTTGACACAGAGGTACCATCGTCTTCGTACCATGTTGTCTCATGCCATTTGCCATCACGAGATGCCTTCTGAGGAGGGAAGATTTCCACGCCGCGGTAGTCATCGAGAGGGAGGTTTGCGACGTTCTCCTTCTCGCCGGGAGAGAGAACCTGTACATCTCGACCAACAGCGACAGCACGGCCGACCTTGCCGAGAACAGGAATTCCGGCACCATGCCACTCAACGTCAAGATCAACCCATTGACCAGCTTCAAGATACTGGTATGGTGCATTCAGGTTCAGGTATCCCTCATCATCATCTGAAGCCTTGGGAAGGTAGAACTTGACCTTGCTTGCTCCAGCTTCGAAGACACCACCAACAAGCATAGAGTCACCGAGCCAATACTGCTTCTCTCCATCGAGAAGCTTCCAGACTTCAGGGTCAGACTCGTAGCCCCAGCCGATCCATCTCTGAGGTGGTGAAGCAGTCTGATGACTCTCAAGAGACAGAGAGTAGATGTAAGGAATCAATGCATAGCGACGCTTGATAGTCTTGCGGACAAGATGCGTGATAGATGGGTGCATCCAGGGCTCGATGACATCACCGATAGAGTTGTCTTCACCTGTCTTGAAGCAGTTGATGGCGAATCGGGGAGAGTAGATACCAAGCTGGACCCATCGAAGAAGAAGTTCAGGATCGGGCTGGGGACCCTCGAATCCACCAATGTCGTGTCCGTAGCATTGCATGAGAGAGAGACCAGCGTTGAGACCGAGAGCCGTGGAGCCTCTCATGCTGTCCCAGCTAGTAGTGTTGTCACCACTCCAAGAGCTGCAAGCATAGCGCATAGTACCAGCTGTGGCACTGCGAGTGAGAACAAATGGCCGTGAGTCTGGGTTGACAGCAAGGAGAGCATCGTGAGATGCCTTGCCGTTGAGCTCAGTGTGTAGACTGCGGCCCCAAAGACCGACCTGAGGTCGCTTCTCAAGACCTTCAGGAACCTCGAGTACATCCTTGTTGACGTTGAGAGCGCACTCCCATTCATCGTCAGGGATCGTGTACTCGTTGTTATCGTTCCACATGCAGTCGATGCCCTCTTCTGCAAGCTTCTTGATTCCGTTGTACCACCAGTTGTAACCGGCCTCGGAAGTGAAGTCGATATGGCCGCCATTGGCTCTCTCACCTCCTCCAGCACTCCAAAGCTTGGTAACAGCGGGTTCCTTGGTGTGAGGATCAAGGAAGAGACCGCCAGCATCCTTGAGCTTCTGGTACTCGGGATGACTGGAAACGAGATATGGCTTGACGTTGGCGATGCAGCGCATACCTAGCTTGTGGAACTCCTTGATCCAATCCTCAGGATCGGGGAAGCGGTGGCGATTCCAGGTGAAAACGTGTCGGTTCTTGGGGTGTTGCTCAGCTACGGTGTATCCAGATGACATCTGGTAAGCCGAGCACGGAATATCGTGCTCCTTCATCTTGTGCGCCAACTCGATCAAGGCTTCACCGGCAGGGGGGTCGTCCAGCATGGAGTACTTCATGCCTCCAGAGAGGTAGCCAAAGGCCCAGCGAGGGACAAGAAGGGGATAACCGGCGAGATCAGCGTAGGTCTGGACAACTTCTTTGAGAGTTTTGCCGGTGATGATATACTCCTCCAGACCTCCAAAGTCCTGACGATAGACCTTGTAGAATCCCCACATGCCGTCCATCTCGGAGCCGATGGAGTATTCGCCTCGGGTATGGCTGGTAGAGAACATGGCTACGCAGCCTTGTGGTGTAGCATTGATCAAGAGCGGAATATTCTTGTAGAGGGGATCAGTTCGGTGGGCGTCGTATCCGAAGCTGTCGGTTGCTGATATTTGGAACCGGCGACCAGAGAGATCCATCGGCGCAGCCTTTTCTCCAAGGCCGACATGGAACGTCTTGCGGTTATACTGAGTGTAGTGGGCGACACCGTCGCCATTGACAGCATAGGATCTGTTGTCAAGATCTTGGAGAATTGGTGGCTGACCATCGAAGCCTACAGACAGAAGAGGGGTCTCTCCAGCGTAGTCGACATTGGCGATCACATCACCAATCTGAATCTTGGTACCCTTGTCACTAGATGTGACTTTTGGCTGAGCACCATCTAGCTTCGTCTCAGCACGAGGGACGCTGGGACGAGGCGGTAGAGGATGGGTAGCGGATGTGAAGGTGGTTCTGAAGACGTTGGGGCGGACGGCTTCAAAGTTAAACTCAAAGGGGAGAGTAGCATCGTTGCAACGCAAGTGGACAGACGGCTTGGAGCTGTCTTGTCCAGCTGCATCGACAGTCCACGAAGAAGGAATGCGTTCACGTTGAGGCATGATGAAATAGTAATCGAGCTTTGATGTGAAAACTCAATAGTTGACGATTGAGGGAGAATGATGGAGGAGGGAATGCTCCTCTTTTAACTTGACGCAACGTGCATTCATTGCCGGGCTCGGGATGCAAGTATCGCCTCATTTACACCGAATAGAAGCCAAGATCGGGTCTGCTTCATCTTGTCCGACGCCATCGCCGGAGAATTCTGGTAAAGTCCGGTTCTGCGCTGCCGCGTGACCTGTTCCGTACTAAACCCCTCACGTTAGAGCGGAGAAAACACCAAAAAGTCCGATCTGGTTGCCGAGAATCCCCACGGGGTAAAAAGTCCACTCCGACAGCCAGCAACGGCATTTTTTCTGAAGATCAGGTACCCTGATTGCTCCGAGTGATTTTGAGCCAGTTCTTTAAATAATGATTAATATCTAATCGGTTTCGTTTAGACATCAAATCACTCATATCATGATCGTTATGTAGAGGACCAAGAGATCAAGCTCCACATAAGTGTCCTGCAGACCTATCAGCAGCTGAGAAATGATATTCCTGCCTGAGGCGTCAAGACAAGACTTGGGTTCTAGATTTCCCCGCGCAAACATGATTCGCCAGGGAGAGAATGAACATCATGAGAAGCGCGTTTCGGCACTCAATGCCAGTTTAGGCTCACATATTAAGATGAATCGATATCAACATGTCACAAACTCATCAACCCTCACAAGGCATAAACTCACAAACGATCCCATCCTCACGTATCCGTAAGAAAAGATTACCGGTATATCCGCACGAACCTCGACATCAAATTATTGCTGCATGTATGAGGAAGCTAACATACGTTTTTAAAGAAAGCATGCTTAGCTTGTCGTCAAAGTAAAGTTAGTGGGCATTCAAGTACCTTTCTAGATGTACGCAGCTTACATCTTGATCAGGTCAAGTGCAATGGCACGCGGCCATGTTCTCGGTGAGTATGTTCTGTGGAAGGCAGTGGACTCACAGTGCTGATAGGTAGCGTAGGTGTTGTCAACTTCAAAAGACATGCCAATTTGTCGAGAGACCAAAAGAGGACCACGAACTGTTTGGCTCCCTTATTGACGCAGACAACATGATTACTAATTTCATCGTCATAGCAAGATCGAAGCACTCCAGAAAGAGATCGAGTATCTCAAATCACAGCTACAGTCCAATTCGTCCTCCATGATGGAATACTCACCTCCTGTCTACCCAGCAGAGCACCAGCCGCCATTCATGGAAGCGAGTCGGACGGAACCTCCGGCTCATAGTGTATACACATGTGCACCAGCAAGAGTCCCTTCGCAACCCGTTGCATCTACCAGCACGAGCTCGCCAGACACTGCTACACTCCTTACCAGAACACAGGGAAGATCGAGGTCAGCCTTCGAGACCGATACAATAGCCCCGACAACTGCAGAACTTGGAATTGAAATGAAGGATGACGAGGCGCAGTTGTACTTTGACGCCTTCTTCTCTGGCTGTGATCGCTACGTTCCTGTCTTTGACCAGCGGTTTGACACAATTGAAGCTATCCGCAACAACAGTGCTTTGCTATTTATCACAATATGTTCAGTTGGGTGTCGTGTACTAAACGGCACGAGCTCAAGATGGCGAGCTCTCGCGCTTCAGACCCAACGCATGCTCAACGCTGCTATCGTCAATCCGTTGATGGGAAGTCTTGAGACGGTACAGGCAATTCTTGTTCAAGCTTGCTATGCGGGAGAGAGGGCACTTTTGATTGCAGTTGCGACACGAATGGCCTTGGATCTTGGATTTCCAGAAGCCTACGATACACTCATTGCGGAATCTGTCCTGGGAGAAATGCAGATCGACAACAGTAACCCAGCTGCCTACAACGACAACACTACACGCATGCGCAAGACTAGAGTCTGGCTGCATTTATTGGTCATGAGCTACATTCTACACGTGGATGCTGGTGGAATGCCAACGTTCAAGTTTCGAGGTGCTTCGCGCAGATGCAGAGTTCTTCTTCAAAGTCCTCTCGCTACCGGGATGGATCACTACCTCTTTGCTCAAGTTGAGCTCAACGTTCTTCGTGCAAAGATATATGCATCTTTGCCCCAGGGTTCCCAACTCAGTGACGAAGAGATTCTTGATCTTGTCAAAGATGCAAAACTTGACATCGACGTCTGGTTCCAGGACTGGATACGTATATCGCAGCCGCACCATGACTTGATGCCTTGGTTTGTTCCAAACCTATCCGTTCAGCGCTGCTGGGCTGACAACATGGCTCTTTGCCGTGCGGTGAGGGCTGCAGGCGTGGAGAACGTCAACGTTATGTCGCCAATCCAGAAGATCATATTATCAATGACCAAAACTTCACTTCAACAACATCTTGATATCATCATCCAAGAACCAAGGATATATCTCAAGAGCATCCGGTATGCAATGGACTTTGTCTGGGCAAAGAACACTTTCTGTTGCCTCCTTCTCCTCAAGTTGTCCGCTTTGCTCCCCGATACAGATAAGTTGCAGACACAGGGCATCAGCGATGAGCTTGTAGTGAAGGCGAGTACCTTGCTACAGGAGCTGGAATTGGTGGCTGCCGCGGGACACAAAGATGACACTCGATCAAATACCAGTTCGCTATACCTCCAACTTTTAAAGACTAGTATACAGAAGTATAAGCGCTGGCTAGGCCAAGATGCAGGAGGCCCTGTACAAGGACAGTCATCGTTTCCTCTGGCCCAAGAGAAGAATTGCGATAATGAGCTTGAGTCTTTTGTCCCGGATCAGTTTGTCTTTGAATGGGACTTTCCAGGTCTGACGCTGTTTTCGTCTCCAATCAATGAGACCGGTTGGATCAATGAACTTCTTGCTGGAGCACAAGAGTTTGGAGAAAATGGGAGCAGCATCAATTGGGCTCTAATCGACTTCTCTTTGTAGAACAGCCTGCAGAAAAGATGGCTGTTGTAGTTTGGTAGAAAATACACTCCAATCTGCGACTCCGCAAGCTGCAGTAGCGTAGCATCCGACTGCAATTACCTGGAAAACAACTGTCATATCATGCACTATCTTGCTTTTCTATTGGTAAATCCATCTAAAATGTAACCCTGCCCCAACCTGTCAAGGAATCGAGCTTGAGGGCGAATCAGGGAGACTCTTGACGCTCTGAGACTCCACTCAGGTTGGCTACAGAATTTGACGTGTCAGTATGGTTACGAGTCAGGCCAGTGACCCTGGCTTCGCTTCGCTTCAACTCAAAACCCATGCCACTCCATTTTGGATTACCAATTTTCTCCTCTTCTATTTCCCCTCTCTTATTTGTTTTCACATTTGGTGTGTACCTAAATCGACTTCACAAGCCTCAATGTGCACCGCCGATAACCAGCCGCTCGTTGCTGACGAGAGTGAGAATGTAAGCACCTGCTATCATTATTAATTACACCATTTAAGAATTTCAAGGTCATTGAAGACCACGACTCTGGACATGACGAGGTACGTATAATCTCTCAAACCGGCTGCTCTTCAACCCGGTGTAAACTGATACACTCGTCTCTCTGCCTTAGGAAGTAGAGTCTTCGACACAAAGTATAAGCAGTTCCATTCTTCAGTATCGCCAGGAAAACGGGAGAACCTACCATGGATACAAAGATGGCAGTAAGTTGAGTAATTAGTGGAGTTGACGGTTGCTGATTACACAGAATACAATGTTCCAAATGACGAGGAAGAGAACGAGAGACTAGGTATATGTTTCACCGGATCTAAGGGATATATTTACTAAGAGAATGTAGACTTGCAACATGCCCTTTTTCTTCGAACCTTTGATGATAGACTTGGCTTTGCCCCTCCGTGTAAGCCCGAAGCCAAAGTCCAGCATGTTCTGGACGTAGGCACTGGCACTGGAATCTGGGTCATTGACTATGCAGATGACCATCCAAGCGCCGAGGTTCGTTCCTCAACGATTCCTTACTGGCTACCAATTAATACTTTCTAGGTTATTGGCGTCGACCTATCTCCCATTCAGCCTAGCTTGTATGGCTACCTATGCCTCTTTTCCCCTACCAGCTAACACCATCAGTGTCCCACCTAATGTCCGATTCATTATTGATGATATTGAAGAGGAGTGGCAATACGCTTCAAAGTTCGATTACATCCATAGTCGAATGATGAACTCTAGTGTCGCAGACTGGGAAAGCTATGCTACCAAGATTTTTGAGTGCGGCTGTTCATATATTCACTCCTTCGCTCTACAGAGCTGACTCGAACTAGCAACTTGGAACCAGGTGGCTATGTAGAGCTACAAGAGATCGATGTCTTTACTAAATCTGACGACAACACCTTGACGCCGCAGCATAATTTATGGCAGTGGGCTCAGCTTATATATGATGCATCTGTTAAACTTGGAAGGCCATACTTCGACCCAGGCAACATCAAGGACGTTTTAACCAAAGTTGGCTTTGAAGACGTAACGGAAGCAAAGTTCAAGTGGCCAACAAACCGATGGCCAAAAGACAAGAAGCACAAGGAATTAGGCGTATGGAATAACGAGAATGCGAATTTCTTTCTCGAAGCTGTGGCGATAGCTCCACTTACGCGGGCTTTGGGATGGTCGAAAGAAGAAGTTACTGTTTTCATCGCTCAAGCCAGGAACGAACTCAACGACCCCCGGATTCATGCATACTGGCCAATGTGAGTCCCGGCCCATTCAACACTGAGCAATTGTGAGCTAATCATCACCAGTATCTCGGTATATGGACGCAAGCCGGTGAAATAGTTGCAGATCATCTTGCTCGATCAATGCGTATTGGAGTGAAATTGATATCCTTGTGTCGAAGTAATATTCAATGGTCATTTATTTATTTCTATTAGGATACTATGATATCTTTGGACTTTTACAACTTGGAAGTGCTCTCCTCACGGCCCTTGAGGTTAATGTGAGGAGTGTTGTTTGCAGGCCGAGTAACAGCGTAGAAAGCAACACCGTGAGACCGGGTGGAGAACTAAATACACATCAGTCATGGCTTTCAAAGCAATGGGAGAAAGAGAACTAACTTGAGCTTTGGAACCGACGTGGAAGAAGGCCCAGTCTCCAGCAACAAGGTGGTGAGTGATACCAGTAGCCTCATCCTGTTCATAATTAGTATTATACACTAGCTGAGCCACGAGGAGAGGTCTTTACAGTAATGTCGATTTGACCGCTAAGGACATATTTAGTCTCCTCGTAGTCGTAGGATCCGTATCGTGTAGGGCCAGGAACGACCTTGTAGAAACCGGTGGTCAGGTAATGATCAGAGTCGTTACGTTGACTCTTGATAGAGTGGAAGTCGGCAATAATAGCGCACTCGCCATCGGGGATAGGGATGTGCTCATGGCCAGCGCCCTTGATAATGGTAAGAGGAACGATCTTGTTAGACACTGCATAGATAGGTTAATGTAATATTCTTCTACTTGTCAATTCGGAGTAGCTCACTTTTGGTGGATATGGTATAATTGTAAAAACAAAGAGAGAGAAGAGACGTCCAAAGCAATCTTCTCTACTGTGTTTATATAGATACGAAGCCATGACGGAGCATTCTCGGCATATACATGCAAGGAACAGTACGGGATACGGCTCCGGGCCCGTAGCTCCGTGCCTGGGAGTTTCGCAGCATCTTATCTGTAGCCGCACTAAGCCAAGAGAGGGTCAATATCGCTTAGTCAAGCTAGATCACGCCAAAACACATGATCGGGACCCCACCGTGTTTCGCCGGATCATTTTATAGGCGGTGAACAGTTATCGACAACTGCTTATCACTTATCGCTTATCGATTGAGGCAGGCCCTTATCAGAGATCTTGTCTTATCTCGCTACCCTAAGGCAGGCAAAACAACAACAGATTAAGAGACACCTATTAGAGCACATTGCTATTTTATTTAGCAACCGAAACTATTTATCTCTCTTGAGTTGTTTCCTGAGCATTTTCTTATTTCCATTCTGTCAATCCTCGTTACAGAATAAGAGTAGTTACAAACGCAAGACAATTTAGGTTTACACTCAGGAATGTCTTTTTCAACACTGCGGTAAAAAATAAATCATATATAAATTGCACGAGATTGAAACCAAAGTCGCCAATCAAGTGAACTCATCTTGCACGGTCGCTTTACAATTCTACCCTCTTGTCAAGACTGAAGTTTCTCGTGAGGTATGTAGTTTATTCCTTAGCGACTCAGTTTCTGGTCACAAGGAGTTTTCATAGAGAGACTTACCGAATAACAATTACAGCCAAGGGAAGTGACCTGCAATTCCATTGGTTACAATACCGCCTTTGCCTACTTCGGCGCAAGCATTAGCGAAGGTCAAGTCCAATTCCCCAGAAAGTGGCACGCTCCGACGACCTACCAGCCACGTCGGAGTTGCCCCGCTGCCGCATCGTTCGTTTGTGGGGAAAGTGGACCATCAAACTCCTGAAATCCGGGGTAACGGGGTAAATGAATGATATTCTTCATACAATAGCCAGACCGGCAATTGCTAGAGAGTCATTCATTTATAAGAAGCCGTTGTCAAGAAATAAATTGATAACTGCCTCGACAAACTGTCCCAGCACGAAGAACCCGTACCTGAACAACAACATCATCAACACCTCTAGCATTCCGGTGTCAACCCGCTAGCAATGGGTAAGCATACAACTGCTTACAATAGGCTGGTCACTGTCGCGGTAGCCTTTGGCTCCCTGGTAAGTTAACTTGACGCGCTCTTCACATCTAGCTCCATGCTTATTTTGTCCAGACATACGGCTACTGCTCCTCCGTCATTGGCAGCACAATCGGGCAGCCAGGATGGTACAAATTCTTCGACTTGCCTCAGGCGGGTGAGCCTGGCTACAGCACCAAGACCACTGAAGCCATCTCGACTGCCAATGGAATTTACAGCGCGGGCGGCGCCATTGGCACGCTTTTTGTTATGTGGGCTGCTACTGCGCTGGGCAGGAAGCGGTCTATCCAGATTGGCGGAGCGTTTGCGTTGTTGGGAGGAGCATTGCAGGGCGGTGCAGCAAACCTGAGGTGCGTCTTGTCTTTTGAACGCCTGGATACTACAGCTATGTATCGAAAAAGTCCAGTGAGCTGACTTGATACTGCAGCATGTTCCAAGCTGGCCGAATCTTGGCTGGCATCGGTATCGGAATCCTCGTCACTGTCTGCCCAATGTACATGGGAGAGCTCGCACCACACGACAAACGCGGATGGCTAGTCGGACACCACGCCATCTTTCTTGTATTCGGCTACATGCTCTCAGGCTGGCTGGGGTATGGCTGTTACTTTCTCACGGAAAGCATGCCGGACTTTGCCTGGAGATTCCCCCTCTCCATGCAATGTCTCGCTCCCACAGTACTTCTCATCACTTCTTTCTGGATCCCCGAGTCTACGCGATGGCTGCTGCAGAAGGGCAGAATTGAGGAGGCATGGACGGTTGTGCGTAACTTGCGACAGTCACCGGATGATCCAAACGACTTGGTCGCTCGCGAAGAGATCTACCAGATCAAGGAACAACTGGCTTTGGACTCTGCCAAACTCAAGGCGCTAGGTTGCGGACCTTTCATGGCAGTTCTTAAGAAGAAGAGCTACCGAAAACGATTGGCAATTGGGTTCCTGACTCAATGGGGCGCTGAGTTCGCCGGACCACTGATCATCGTAAGTTGATGCTTACTGCCGCTCCACTTCCTTCAAGCTCTAACATTGTCAGAACAACTACTCCGTCATTCTTTATACCAATCTCGGTCAAACCGGATCTATGCCTCTGCTCCTTTCAGCCTTGTGGCTTACGACCGCTGGCGTCATTTACAACCCACTCGGCGCGTGGCTTCACGACAAAATTAATTCACGCCGATGGATGTTTATGACGGGCTTGTTCGGCTGTTTGATTACCACAAGTGGACTTGCTGCCTGCATCTCTGAGTTTTCCGGAACTGCCAACAAGGCTGGTAATGCAGCAGGCGTCTTCTTTGTCTTTCTGTACCTGGCGTTCCAAGGGTAAGTCTCGGACCGACCTGGGAGTTTTCGTCCGCTGACAATTGACCAGAACCTTTTGTGATACAACGATGTATATCTACGTCTCAGAGATCTTCCCAACCGAGATTCGTCCTATTGGCATGGGCTTCTCCCTGTTCGGCCAGTTCACGAGCACCATTATTCTGCTTCAGACAGCGCCGATTGGGTTTGTGAACATCGGCTGGAAGTATTACCTGGTCATTATTGTTTGGTGCATCGTCTTCATCCCCATCGTGTACTTGTACTTTCCCGAGACTGCTAAGCTGTCACTCGAGGAGATCTCTGCCCGTTTCGGCGACGACGTTGCTGTTCATGTCAACGATGTTCCGGCTGAGCAGCGCAAGGAACTTGACGAGTATATTGGAAAGCTGGATATCACTCATATGGAGGAATCTGCAGAGAAGAGCAAGGCTATGATGTAGTGCTATGTTACAAGGAGCCCAGGCTATTGCCTTTCTAATAATTAACTTGACTCTACCATTCCTCTTCCCTCTCAAGCAAGAGTTAATGCAACTTTCTTAGACTTCCCCCACATCTTTTCCTCTGAGATCCCAGGGTTATACTTTGAGTGTCGATGGAAGGAATACAGGAACCGACTCGGGGGCTGGTCATATTTTAGCACGATACGCCCTTGGCCAACGCGCTGGTATTCCTTTTCACGCCGACCTGTTTCCTGAATGATCAGAAAATAGACGACTGGGCAGATGCCCTTCTTATCCCGGTAGGCTCTAGCGAGACGGAGTACTTGGCAGCGTTCAAGGACGTCGGCTTCTGGTTCTACAGGCTGTATGTCGAATTCCCATTTTAGATTCCATTGTTCTCTCAGTAGCATCGTCGCGGCATGCTTCATGATGCCAGAGGCCTTGATATCTCCTCGGCGGACATTCCCAAATGTTCCTGCCCGCTCTTCTTCGACAGTCGTTTCCGTGATATCGAGGTCCAACTCGCCATGACTGTGAACCATCCCACGGTGGTCGACAAGCATGGTAAAGAACTCGCCGTAGTGGACTGGCCCAGTGACCGAAGCCCAGCTCCAAGTAGGTGCCCCTCCTGGTACTCGCTCGGCGTAGCCCGCACTGCCTCTACGCCACATCAACCCGCGTAGAATATCCTCCTCCCACAATCCAGCCTTATACTTCATTCCCGATAGCGAGGCCACATAAGAGGCCATACCCGCCACAGCAGGGAGCCGATCTGACTTTCGCGTGAGGTTTCTTGATGTATAAATCTCCATCCAGTCATACCATGTGAAGGAAAAGTCTCGGACGGCCATGGAGTGATGTTTCGGATGCTTTGTAAGAGACATAAAAGACCGCCTTTCGGTACGTGGGTTGAATGCATGATGAGTATCTCCGGTTAGTATTGGTTCATGATTGTCAATCATATCGATCATGGTTCCGCAGTCCCACCACAAGCCGTGTCGACGGCTAACGTAGAGGCCACGAGGAGAGCAGAGGCCCTCCTGGAAGACCCATCCCCTGGACAGAAGCCCACATCTATCCCAGTCGATAATTGCGGTGGAGATGGGGCCTCCTACCAGTACCACGGTTTCTATTGAACCCGTATCTTCAGACGGAGTCGTTGCAGCAGCAACTTCCATCATGTGCGGCGCTGCCATCTCCACTATTCCTGAGCCACAACCTGCTGAATCAGCCGCGCACAGGTTGAGGCTACTATATCGGTATATATCAGCCATTAGGGCCGACTGTTCCACCCAGTCCTTTTCGTCATCCTGGACGATGCAGAGGGCGTCAATCCAGATAAACTTGAACCCTAGATTGCGAGAGATCCGCACTGCGTCCTGGAGAGTCTCAGGTAGCTTCGAGATGGAGTATCCCTTGATGAAGTCGCTCACCTTGTCCCGGGTCAGTCTTAAGGGAAGATCGTTCCCCCATCGGTAACTCAGAGCAACATAGCATTGATCTTTAGATTGCACATCTTTTTTCTTGGGGATGTAAAGAGAGACCTTATCGTTCTCAATCTTGAGGACCCGTTTAGGGAGGGCAGTAGAGTGTTGTTGGGGACAGTGATAATGTTCCGTTTCACAGGCATCTATCCAAGTCTTGATCTTGTCGACTGCTTTTTCATGCCATGGATAGTCCCGCGACACAAGATAGGGCTGACAATCAACAGACATATTGTGCCACGTGGGTGTATAGACAACTCCATAATCTAACCAAGAGAACTCCTTCGGCAATTCACTGCAGTAGAGGGCAAATTCACCGTAGATGTTTCTTCTGCTTGTGTCAGTCGCTTCTGGATCTTTTGTGAGACTGACGCAGAAACTATTTTTCTCGAGTGACAGAGCAAGCTGAAAATGAATGAATTCATGCACAATGTCAGCGCGGTCGCATAGAATCTGGTTGACGATAACCTCGCATACGCGGCAACTGGCCGAATTATGTACTAACGTGGACAAAAGTCCATCACGGTGACTTTCAGAGCCCTCGTATCCACTTGGAGAGTTACCTGCTGGATGTTGGAGGAGCTCCAAGACCAGTCTTTGGCACTCTTTGCAAGTGTGTCGCTGGAACTCGGGAGTGTGGTTCAGAACAGGATTAGGCTGGTACGGCTTTAATTTGGGTAGATGAACCGAGCTGCCCTGCAGGATCGAGATATGGGGTAGGGGCTTCTCGTCGGCCATTTTCAGCAGTCGTGTTTGGACCAACAATTAGAAAGACAAATTTGTTCGAAAATGCACAGTATTAGAGAAGAAAAAGACACAAGGATAGAAACAGAGCGTTCCATCTCAGGGCTATTACGATATGATGGCGACCCCCGCTTTAGTTTACCTGCAGCCCGCCTCATTTTCAGGGACTGCATATACAAGCAACCCTCAAGATACAAGCCGATAACAAGCCAGTCAATGGCAGAAAGCCATGTAAATATCACGTCAAAGCTTACAACAGATCAAGTGGTAGATAGGTAGACAACTGCATGATAACCTTGCAAAGCATCATCCAGTAGTGCATTAGTGGTAATTAATGGGGCTGACAGGTTGGCCTCTAATTTCTATTTGTCCACGTGTCAATCACATAATCGTTGATATGTCAATGTGCGCTTTTTATTCTTATTATACAAGGCATTCACCTTAGTGGATAACTAACACAAAAGAGATAACCCAGACTAAAAGCTCTCCTTTGTCTTACATAACCCAGTGACCAGTTCCCTGGGACAAGATGAGATAAACTCGGCATTGAGCCACTGTTTCCTGGTCGATATGAGGGCTAGTCTCTTGTCAACCCCGCAGTGGCACGCTCCGGTTCAGGTGGCCAGGCTAACGTTGGCAAATGACACCTGACCCCACGGGGTCGAGTCCTTCTCCGCACTATGCCTCTCAAGCTACACTCTTCTGGTTTAGTGGAATCAATTCCAGCTGTTGAAAGAAGAATGCGCGCTCTGCAAAAGTGAACAAAGTCCAGTTGTTCCTAAGCGTGACACCTATGTACTCTTTTTCATTATCCATTATTCCTCGACACTCTCAAATCTCCCACCATGGGCTCCATGATTACGACTAGCAAAGCCTCATTACACTACCAAGACTATGATAGTCTGCCTGATCCAAAAAGAGTCTGGACCGGCAAGCCAGGGTCTAGGGAAGAAGGTCTGGGCCGTCTCGTACTGCTCACGCCAGAAGTGGTAGCCAACGCGGCATCATGCATCAAGACAGGTCGCCGTACTTCGTTAAACTGGGAGCTGACCAAGCTGGATATTGCCAACTTCAATCGAGCTCCAGCCCAGCATCATATCGTCTCGCTTTTAAACGGCGCCGCATATGATGACGTTTACATCTTCAACCCTCAACAGTCGTCTCAATGGGACGGGCTCCGCCACTTTTCTGCCCCGGCTCCAACTCCCTCTGACCCAAACCGTCGCCTCTTCTATGGAGGAATGACGTCGGGTGAGATACAAGACAGAAACAATACTCGCTTAGGCATTCAGCATTGGGCCAAAGAAGGCATTTGCGGCCGTGGTGTATTGTTGGACTATGCTGAATATGCTCAACGTCATTCAATATCCTACACGACATTCTCAGACCATTCTATCCCGCTTCACGTTCTCCTTGATGTCGCAAAAGAACAAGGCGTCAAGTTCCTCCGTGGGGATATACTTTTCGTCAGAATTGGAGTCGTTAGGGAGTGGGATCAGCGGATGACGGCGGCTGACAAGCTGGCGTATGCGCAAAGCTCAAACCCGCAACATGCTGGGGTTGAAGGCACTGAAGAGATGTTAAAATGGATATGGAATCAAGGCTTTTCAGCTGTGGCGAGTGATGCCATTTCATTTGAAGTATATCCTCCGCAGGCTTCGTATAAGCGAGCAGAGAATGCTTCGGTCAAAGGTTTGTTTATGCATGAATATCTGATTGCGGGTTGGGGGATGCCGGTTGGCGAACTATTTGATCTTGAGGGTCTCAGCCGTATTTGTCAAGAAGAGCAGAGATGGGAATTCTTTATATCGTCGGCACCTCTGAACATGCCAGGAGGCGTCAGTACTCCTCCCAATTGTATAGCTATATTTTAACGCCTTTACTTATACACCCAGTGGTAGCAAAATCCACGCTTACACTACAGTCCTTTTGTTTCTAATACTTGGAATACCTTGGTAAACTTGTGAGCCAGTCCCCAGCATTGCAGCTTCTTCAATATCTCTTGTGCATCGGTGCTGATGGCAGGGACGCAACCGTCAGTACCAATATCCGGAACAGATCCAGAACTAGCTGGTCCTCCAACCTCAATCCATTTAACAACAACTCTTCTGTGAGAAAGATTCTGGTCATGCAGATCCAGCCTGACACTTTGTGTGACCTCCATTGGCGATGCTCTAGTATGATCCCCATAAGCAGAGTAGGCAATGATGAAGATGTAACCCATAAAGACTCGCATAATCTCGCAAGGGGCAGATACCAAGTACTCATTAGCGATGGCGACGATCTGGGCTGCGTGCCAGCATAGCCTTCTTGCTGTTTTTGGGTCTCTGGCAAATGTCAACCTGAGCCTGTTGCGGGCCAACTTGATTCCGTCATGTACTCGTGGTTCCGTTGAGATTAGGCCCCGCACGATGGATAAGATGAGGTCGAGGACGCCGTTCGCTGCGCACAGGTGCGAATAGTGGCAAAGAAGACTGGCTATACTGTATTTTCGTTAGTATATAGTGCATACAGAGGACTTATTACTCACTTATAACTGGTAAGATCGCTCGTCGATGACGGAGAAGATAGAGACTCAACCAAGTTATTCAAGCCCTTGAGCAGCGACCTCTTCGTGTCTTGGTGCGCAGCTACAATCGACCCAAGGCCGAGGTACTCTGGCATTGCGACAACTTCAATTTGCCAGAGATCCCAAAGTAACCGCCCCATGACCTGCGCACAGAGCCTCTTGGCCCAGGATCCCAATGACGATGGCAGTTCTCGCCCAGCTAGTGCCTGCTTAAGCACCTTAGATAGGTTTGGTCTTGAGTCATCCTGACCAAGACGAGACATTAAAGCAAACCAAGCCCGTGCTGAAGTGGCATTCCACATGGACTCCGGACATGGCAATTCTGATGGTAGCTCGCTCAAGTCAACAATGCCTCGACGACTTGTGAGAGTGCAAAGACTGCAGTCGTACTCGAATGCTGCCCAGGCTGCTCGGCGACCTGACTCCATTTTGATCCAGTTCTCCCAATCTTTCATCAGAACACGATCGTCCTCGGAGCCGCGAATGGTCTCATGTTCCTGACTTAGAGTGATCGAAGAACGTGGATTCAACAGACCGATTCCACGTAAACCACCGATCAAGAGTCCACGAGACCTGTCTGCGTTTTGATATAGCTGTCGTTTCCCTGAGCCAAGGGAGTAGATCTGGTAAAGACAAAGCGCATTAAGATATGAGACATCACTGTAGTTGGTAGCATCTGAGGCGCCCTTGAATAATCAGTATTGCGTACAGTAGGTGAGGAGTGAAAACAAACCATCCAGTTAATCATTGTAGAGCATATCTCACTCAGTGCTACCGACAGCTCATAGTCCGACCGACTATCAGAGAGCAATGCACCAACAGAAGCCATGGCCGTGAGAAGAATAGGTGGGCAAGCCGACATGGTCCAAGTAGGTTTGTGGATAATCGCCTGAATATCGTGAAACCGAGAAAAGTAAGAGTCAACAAGACGCTGTAGACTGCAGAAAGCCTGGATAGAATGAGGGTCTCGCAAGGTTTCAAGCTGAGGAAGGGGATTCTCAGACAGAATTTGGATGAAGCCTTTTACAAGTGTTGCCTGAACAGGTCGCGGTCTGTCTGTCGGGCAATAACCGTTGAGAATATCGCGAAGAGGGGGGAGCTGATAACGATGAGGAGATTGCTTATGCGCCTGATCGAAGGGCCACGCGAGGGTATTTTGTTCGATGTCTGGTAGACCTTCGTCTTGCGGATCCCGAATCGGCTCCCCATTGCCCGTCTTTTGCTGCACTCCATTGCCAACATCACTGTTACCAGGCCCTTCTGACTCAGGGGCTTGCTGAGCTGTAGTTGAGGACCAGAACTCTGGTACGTAGCTATTATAGAATGTGTCAAGTTGAAAACCTTGAGGACTATTGCCAATGTCAAAGTTCAACCAGTCGAATCCACCAGTCCGAAAGTTAGTCTGTCCTGGAAGCATGGACGATGGAGATAGAGCAAAGGTATCTTCAAAGACTGTATGGGCTGGATCTACTGGCAAGACGTTGAAGGGTTGTGGAATGTCCATAGTTGGAGAGACGGTTGACTCATCATCCAGCATGTAAAAAGGACCAACCTGGCAAGCTTCATCGGTAATTTGAGCACCATGTACTTGATGAACTGGAGATGTCGTTGGTAAAGGGACGGTCCCTGTTGAGTCCCCTAATGACAGACTTTCAGAACCTATCTCATGCTGGAAGGGTGAGGTCTCTTCATCCGCTTGAGACGTCATCGATTCATCTTGTTGTTCTTGTATTTGCTGCGCGTTGGAGGTGAGAAATGACTGTTCTGTAGGAAAAGCGCCATCACTTGGCCCCCAGCCATCCAAATCACGTGTTGCAGGATACGCACAATCATGACCCGATCGAGCACAGCCATTGCAGGGCCTTTGGCGATTGCATTTTGCCTTCCGTTCCACGCATCGAAAACACGACTTTTGACTGGATCGTCTCGTTTGTTCTTGAACCTGATGCCCATGGCGCAGGTGACGCAGAAGAACGTCGCGTCTACTGAATGTCTTTGAGCAATAGGGGCAAGGTATGTGCTGCCTGTGATTGGATGCAGAATGCGTGAGCTGATGCCGATGGAGATGGCTTGGACGCGAAAACTTCAAAGTGCATTCTGGACATTGAAGGGTGCGCTTAAGAGGGGCATTAGCAGAAAGACACGGCAAAGAATCTTTAATCGAGGACATACATTAGAACTTGGCTCTGCCATTACAATTCCGGGGGAAAATTGGATGTACACAGAAGAAGGAAAGATGCTTAATTGTAAGGTAATAATTACCCAAGTCTAGCAAAAACCTGGGGTAACGAGTTTCGCGGGGTATCATCACGTGGCGATTGCTTAGCTTGCTTTGTAACTAGCTGGGAGCCCGGGATACACCAATCAAGTTAGACTACCTAGTTGATGTATTTCATTGAATCTCTTGAATCGTCGCGGCTTAAGAGGCCCTAACAATGTCAAGAAGTGTATCAGAAGGACGGACGAAGAGGGGAACCTTACTCGGCGACCTGGAGATCATGAGAAGCCTCCAGCACCGCAAATATCCCAGTCCCAAGCGACACCAAAGCCAAAGCCACAATGTTGTATGTTGTACAAAGCGTAGATTGGTCACAACGACCATTCCAGCTTTGGTTGAAAGGGCCTTAATTCTTCGATTGAAGGTGTCGGTCATACAACAAGGCAGTATCCCCAAAGTGCTTGACAAACACAGCAACCTGTGTATTGTACTATACCCTTTAGCATATAGTCAATTACTCGAACTAGGTCTACCTATGTAAATACGTAGATAGACTAATATCAACAGTATTAATTTTTAAAACAAAACATCAACAACTCATCAGAGCTGTTGCAAATTGCAATTACCGAATCCATGACAAGGGCTTTGGAGCTCGGTCTATGCTCAGGTGGCAACCAAACCAGTCTCTCACCATCCTTGGTCAGCCAAGCTCCATCAAAGCCGATTCCATAGCCTTGAATGGTAAACGGTATGTTCGAAGGTCCATTTTGATCATTGTTCTGGATACCTTCGTTCTGAGGTTTGTTATTAGGAGGCCAGTATTCTGGTATCAAATGGCCATGATCAGTCATGAGCGATCTATTGTCGGGGCTGAACGATAATTGTTCAATCTGCCACTCGGTCTTGAGTCTCAGAATGCAGCTTTGCGTTGCGATTTGCCAAAGGGAAATGTTCCCTGTCGAGGTTGTTTGTGCAAGTAATTTTCCATCGGATGAATAGGCAATGGCAAGTGACGAGCCATCAGATTTGAATATCGACTTCGGGGCGTCATTGGTTCGCAAGTCCCAGACTTTAACATTGCCATGCATATCTCCAGCTGCCAGAGAGAGACCATCAGGCGAGAATACTAGACACGAAACATATTCCGATTCGAGTTCATACTTGCTCTGACCTGCCAGGTCATGAACTTGAATGATCTGCTCTCCTTGACAAAATGCGAATTGTGAGTCATCTCGTGAAAATGCCATGGACCAGTGACATGTAATAGCGAGTCGAAGGTCTACTTGACCTGCCTCAAAAGTGTGTATGCACTCCCCTGACGCTTCGACGTTCCAGATCTTGACCAGGAACGCGCACTGAGTAGCAAGCATCTTTCCTGAAGGTGAAAATACTATTGAATAGACAGGAGACTCGTGGCCTTCAAGCGTAAGCAAACTGTTGCCAGGACGTGCCATATCCAAGATCTCGATAATGCCGTCTTCAGAGGCCGAGGCAAACATGTGACCATCTGCAGAAAACGCCATGGACTTTATGCGTTTGCGAATCTCATTTATCCCGCTGCCATCTTTGATCGCCTTGGGATCCCATATTCCAATCTGGCCATTATCCCCAACTCCTCCTACAGCGAGCCACTGGTTATCGGTTGACCAGGCCATTGCCATGGGAAGACCACTTCCAGCCCCTGTTGCAGTTCGGGGGCTTGCAAAGGCAACGGCTCCGGTAGTGGTATCAGCTATGGCGAGCCGGAAGGGGTATTCAGTGCACATTGCAACTTGTTTGCCGTCATTCGAAATCGCCGAGGGCCTCTGCGATGTCGGCAATGGTCTCCCAGCTGGATACTGGCCTGAGGGTGGTAGCGCGTACCCGTCATCTCGCAATAAATCTACCACTCGACGGGAGTTTCCCTCAGAAAATCTCCAAATCGAGTGACCGTGCTCGCCAAAGGCGTGGCCCACCCATGTTCCGTCCGAAGCGAAAGCTGATGTCAAGAGCCGTTCTGGATGAACATCGGGGTACTCGATGCATTTGCAGCCAACGATATCCCGGATGCCAGGTTGTTCTGAGCCAAGCAAGATACGCTGGCTGTCAGATGAAAAGGAAAATCGAGTTTCCGGCCCGATCGGAAGTCGTTGCTCGACTGTGACACTGTAAATGCAATCACCCGTTATGGCATTCCGAATCTGGATCTTGGGCTCACTCGACCAAGAGGCGAGCCATTCATCATCCGGGGAGAAAGTAAGACCAATGATGACAGTTCCTCGAGTATCGACTGTTTGGGTTTTAATGAATTCCTCTGACTTTGTATCCCAGAATTCGATCGCACAGTTTTCAGATGCTGTCGCAAGGCAAGAACTGTCACTAGAAAATGCAACTGCATGCACCTCTACATAAGGGCTGTCTATACTCTGTAGACAAACACCTGTAGCCACGTCCCAGATCCTGATTGTGTAATCCTGAGAGGTCGATGCTAACCATTGGCCGTTACCAGAGAAGGCCATATTGGATACTGTAGATGCATGGCCTTCAAGTGTCTGAACACAAGCATTCCAGTCCTCTGAGATGGGTAGATTAAGCCATGACGCCTTGAGAGAATGTTGGTTGAATGCCCGTCTTGCCAGCGAAGTTCTAGGGCTGAAAAATAGCCCGGATGCATAGGTTTGCAAAGGGAACTGCTCGATTGCACCTTTGAAATACAAGGCGAATCGATTGACGTCTCGCAGGACACTGATCAATTCGTTGTGCTCTGTACCAAGCTGGGACTCGATTAGAGCAGACACGCAAGACATATATAAAGGGGACATACCACTAAGCTTTTCAGCCTTTGAATTGCCAGCAGTGCGAGAGGTACCTTTCCAAGTAGCGAACAGGCCTCTAACCAATAGAACACTGATGTTTTGAGGAACTCGAGGGTGGCAAACGCAATCTTGTCGTCGAATATCGAAATATGATCGGCCCAGTAGCAACAGGCATACCTTACCGGGGTAAGGGGGTCAAAGCCGTCCTTCGGGTCAAAGTATGGTACCTCTGCACCCAGTTTCTTAAGATCATAAATGTCGTACTTGAGCGTCTTCTTCATCGCCTCCAACATTGAAATCAGGATAGTGCGATGGCCACGCAAAATGCTCTCCGATAACTGTTCCTCCTTCTCGGCTTCCCAGATAAACTCTTTTGCAAGTTGGTCTTCTAACAAAAAGTCCTTGGCGGATTGATGCACAAACGAGACCACGCCATCTGTGACGACCAGAAACCCTTTGCAGCGCAAGACTTGTTTCTTTAGGGCATCAAGTCTGCTCGAATGCTGGGAGAGGGACTGGGCACTTGACGACAGTTCTGCTAATGATAGAGGACGGTGCACAAGAGTGGCAACTGCTAAGATGTCCCTGCATTGCGATGCATGGCTGGAATCCTTAACCTCCTGCAATATGCGCCGATAAAGGTCTTTCAGGCCAGAGGGAAATCCCTGGAGTGTATCGAGGATCTGCCAATAATCAATATCGCTACTTAGCAATTTCTGACAGGCCACAGCCACCCAGAGAAAGGTACTACTAGACTTTTCGGCCAAGATAGTATGAACCTCGGCTTCGAGTTTAGTCTCCTTGATTCTCTCGAGCTCTCCCACCTTGTACTCGATAAATGCATCAACAGCTTTATTGATCGATTCCTTGGCCTCCTCGCTATCTTCAAGAGACAGAATGACTCGCTGCGAGGCAATTGTTTTCTTCATAAACGCATCTTGAAATTCCACCCAGTTACGGCTCGAAACGATCCACCTGATTTGAGATTTCTCACTAGCACAAAGGTCCACGATCAGATCAAGGAGCTTCTTGTTGTCTTTTGTGCATTCGTCAAGGGCGTCGATTACCATGGTGGTGCCCTCGGGGACCCGATTGCTGCTGTCCGATATCATTCTCCTCAAGATGGAGGACAGAATTTCCCAATTGTTTGGCCCATTGAACGCCTGTTCCCCTGCGCTGTCAAATTCACTGCGAACATGGGAGACTAGAGCAGGGTGCTGATGGGCAAGACTCCAGATTATACCCCGAAGAACAGCTGTGGCACTATTCTGATGATTCCTGGTGGCCTGGCAGAAGAAGCATGAAATCAAGCCCGGTGTCGTCTCATCCAGGCGATCTACGATGCCACAAAGGAGCATTGTCTTGCCCTTCCCAGGATCCCCTTTGATCCAGAGCAGTCTGCAATCAGGGTCTTGTTGCCAAGTCTGGAAACCTTCAGTAAGGAAGATCCAGGAATAGCAATGAGACAAAAGCCCGCCCTTCTCTTCTTCAATCCGCTCTTTGTCATAAAGTGGGTTGGTTGTATAGAGAGCCCGAAGGCATAGTCTATTGCTTTCGTCCTCATTCAGCTTCTTTTGCTGCTCTGTCTGGCGATCGATAGCCTTCTCAATGCTTTTGACACCAACTATCAAAGTCTGGAGCCTCTCGCGGGATTCTGTCGTATTGTACTGCTGAGACTGCTTATTGAATTCTCCTTCCGAGGCCTCAATATCCTTGAGTTTGCCACTCCAGTAGTCTATATTGACCACACTCTTCAGGAACGCAGTGGCGCGGTTCTTCTGAAAGTAGCATACACTCTCTATCAGGTAAGCAAGAAACTTCTGGTACAGGTCAAGGACAAGTGGCTGGAGCTCAAGTCGTAGTTTTGTCAATGCGGTCTCTTTACCGTCTTCCTTGGACTCCAAATTGTCTTCAAGGAGAAGTTCTGCAAGGTTCCAGTACCAATTGATACGGGAAAGAACATGCTGGAGTCCCTCGCGATGGACGCCTGGCTGCTTCGCGGGATTTGAAATCACTTCAAGGATGAAGCAAACTCCGACCCACGGGATTGCAGCTTGCGGAACGGCCGATACAGCTGGTTCAACAAGAGCTCTCACTGTGCTAAAGAGTTCGAGTCCATCGTTGACCTTCTCGTAGATCTTGGCTTCCTTTTCAGTCTTGGACAGGCCAATCTGAACAAGGCGTTGCATGTGACGCCACCGCTCCTCATGGGAGCTCCCAAGTGAGACTGAATCCCCATCGGGGTTGTCTTTCTTGAGCTCAGACACAAGAATCTCTTCATATTGAGCGATGTACTTATTCTCACTCTGTTGGAGCCTATCATAAGCCTCATTCCACAATTGTTCTTGGAGCTTTTTCTGTTTGCTTTCTTCTTTTGATTTGTTCCCGGCAAGAGGCAGATTTCTATCGAGAGGAGGTGGTTCGGGATCTGTAATTGCATCGGGGTCCTTGGGTGGGCGTAGACTACCGACTGGTGATGAAGCCGTGCTGGTCTCCTCTTTCGCTTCTTTCGCTTCTTTCGCTTCTTTTCCATTGAAATATTTCTTAAGCCTCTCAAATCGGTGCCGGCCACCCATACTGATTGATTTATAGAATAATACTCAAAGCAGGTTACTATTTGCCAAACGACGGATCTTGGTCAATAGGAATGGCCTGTAATCAATAGCATAGATAGCTATGAGGCCTGGAATTAGAGATAGGGGGGTTGGGAAAGTGACTATTTATCTCTACAATCGATTGCCTTGTTATCTTAACAACGTACTAGCAGGCCCTTACTACGTAATAAGGCAGGAGGGCGGGGTAATATAGACACGGACTATTGAACTAGATACGCCTAATAAAGCCACCCGGCAACTTCCATCCACTCGACGGGCAGCAGCGTCAAGGGCTTGTGTTGATCTCTGCCATATGCTGTTTGCACTACATAATGGGCTAGTCAAAGCGGCCCAAACCTTACAGATCCCGCATTTACCAAGTTCAATCCCTGTCAAACTGTTATCGGTGAGGGCATCAGCGCCTTTGTGACTTTGTCTAGCTGATGCAGCTGTGGCGTTTTCATCGTCATTGGCTTTTGTTCTGCGCATGCACTTCAGCTCCAGAGCCCGTTCCTCATCTGATTCGTATCTACAATGATCTGGAGATAGCTAACGGAGCAGCTAAACCAGAAACAATCTTCATCGGAACTATTAACTGTAACATGAAAGTATTATGATATTTATTGGAAGCAATCCTTAATCATCTTAATGAATTCCTCCAGATCAGCTAATAAAACATCTGGGTGCTCCATGGCGGCGAAGTGGCCTCCTTTGTCATGCTTCTTAAACAGTACCAAGTCCCCAGTCGTTGCAGTCCATGCCTCGGGGACTGGCGCAATCTCCTTAGGGAACCAAGACATTCCTAGCGGTTTATTAATATACCACAGCGGATTCTCATGCGCACCAATGTTACCAGGCGTAAACAGCTGCCTATAGGGCCAGAGCGAGGTTGAGAAACACTGGGTTAGCCAGTAGAGTGAAACTGACTCCAAGACTGCATCAAGGGGCAAATCATCATCAGTATAGTCGAGGAACTTCTCACCAATCCACGCCAAGAGGGAAACAGGACTGGCTGATAGTGCTAGGCCAATAGTGGCAGGTTTGGTAGCATGCAGAAGCGCGTAAGCACTGCCAAACTTGGTAAACCACTCAGCACGTTTAAGACCTTCGCGCTCCAAGTCATCATAGACGCTTTCCTCGATATTCCCAGGGTCAGGCATCGTCGAAAAGTTCAGATGAATGGCCCTGGCTCTTGGAAAGGTACCACCAAGGACACGTGCGATCTTACTACCGACATCGCCGCCCTGAGCGACATAGCCATTCCCAAATCCCAGCTGGACCATCAGAGAATCCAGGATATTGGCAGCATTCTCAAGACGAAAGTCTCTGTCTAGTGGTGGGGCTGATGAGTATGCGTATCCTGGGAGTGAAGGCACAATGATGTGATATGGGAGTTCTTGGGGGCTATACTTGGCAGATAGCTGAGAGAATATAGGCAGGAACTCGAGGAAGCTCCCTGGCCAACCGTGTAAAGCGAGTACAGGTATAGCATCATCTCGATTGGAAAAAAGAGCCATAAAGTGTATGGTATATGAGACACCATTGTCATCAACTTCAGCCGTGAAGTTAGGGAACCGGTTGACTTGGCCCTCTACCTTGCGCCTAAGGACAAATGGTTATGTTAGTAATGTATCGTGAAAATGGACTTGTATACTGCATACCAGTCAAAATCTTTCCACGTCGTCACGGCCTCGCGGAGCCATTCCGAGGTGACTCCATACTGACGATTCTGCTGAAGGTTCTCATAGGTAGTTGGACCGAGCTTGGCAGATTCAATAGCAATCTTGAAGTCCTGTAACTGTTCATCGGAATGGTGCACGATGAAGGGCTTGGGCTGTTTGACTGCCGAAACAGGGATGGTAGAATAATTGGCAGACATGATTTGAGCGGTCGAAGTTGATTTTGAACTTTTGATGAGGCAGGAAGTAAAAGCCAAGGTATGGTGGTATTCTTGTGAACACTGGTTCTCCAACAGACAGAGCAGACTGTGCTTCTTATATCTGCCACAGATAGTCAGATGCACTTGGCTGTAAATACGTAGTTTATTTTACTTGGTCGGCAACTTCAACCAATTTCCCGTAGGAAAGATCCAAGCCACTCGGCCAAAATAACACATTTGTTCAACGTTATGACAAACCAGCAACCAATCATCAACCGAAGCATCATACACTAGCGAAACCTACCCAATAAGGCATAGTGCCAGTAGAGTCGCCGCTGAGGTGAGACTCACCAACCAGACAGCCAGAGTAATTATATCATCCTAAGTAAGTACATAACCCTCCTCGCGATACATACCGAGAGTATCTTAGTTCGAATCGATACAAGAAAAAGTCTGTTTGATTCCTTGAGATGCCGCGCCGCAGCCGAGGTTGCCAGGCCTGCCAGCAGAGGCGCATAGGCTGTGATGGCCAATATCCAGTTTGCCACAACTGCCACCAGTGGAATAGACAATGCTCTGGTCCAATAACGTCAGTCATCATCATTGACCAGACCGCCAAAACCACCAAAAAGCACAGCCAATCACGGCATCCATCCGCGCAAAGCCAGACTGGTCCGCTATCGAATCTTCGCGTATCGAATTCCGCTGTTGAAGCAGTCGCTTTCCAAGCCCAATTCTTTGCCTTTGCTATCCCGGATGCGAGGGCTTCTGTCAAGTCGTTTCTCGAGGAGCTACAAAATGCACGACTTCAGGAAACGGCGCCTACCCTTGATCTTGCTGTACGGGCTGTGGGCTTGGCTTTCTGCGCGACTGTGTCGAGAAACAAACCGGCGTCTCAGAAGGCAACAGAGTTGTACATCCATACGCTGCGTGGGCATTCGAGGGCAGTCGCGGCGAACTCAACGTCGCTTGTGCCTACTGTGTGCACATCGGTGATGCTGTCCTTTTTCGAGGCTATTCAACCCACCAACATGACGTCGGATGCGTATGGGATACATCTATCTGGTGCTTGGAGGATGCTAGTGGCTGCGGGTGATATTAGCGCGCATCCGCTTTTATGGCAAGCTGCTAATCATTGTCTATGTCAACAGGTATACCACCCTGGCCCCCTTTTTTCGTGGATCGTTTGATGCTGACATGATTCCATAGCTGCTGGCAATGCTAATGTCCCCCAGCTCCTACTTATTCACTGCTTCAGACACCTGGCCTGTGTTTGAACATCTTCGTAGCCAATACATCGCCGCCGCAGACTTTGTATTCGATCGTCTACTCGTTGAGCTATATATTTTAACCGACTTTTACATCAGGAAACCCTATCAACATGAATCATCCCACTTTCCAAAAGATGCACCTTCAAGACTTGACAACCTGTGGAAAGAGTTTCAGGATGTTCAAAGAAGCCTGACTGATGAGCAAAAAGACTCTTTCAAAGGCGTCATGACGCTAACGCTCTCCTACTTCGCCTGCTCATGGATACTCATTGCACTGCTTCATACAGAAACTCATACTCTCCAATCTGAAATTGATCTCCGTCAAGGTTGCGAAATGGTCTTGAACTGTGTCAAGCTCCTCAAAGAGAGAAAGTCGACCTGCGTCCATTTCAGGCTATTCTTTCCTCTGGTCCTTGTCCAGCTATATAGCCCTATCGAGGATTATCGTATGCAGGCAAAGGAGTATATTGAGACGTGGCTGCGTCAGGCTGTGTATGTTGGTCTTGGTGCACCCAAGGCTATACAAGTGGTGACAACGGAGGTCTGAGCACTACATCTTCATAATTAATAGCTAATATGGATATCTGTTACTCTTTGTAAAGCCCAACCATGGATCCAGTCATGCTTACGATGGTGTTCTCGAGTGTTGCATACACCATACCCAATATCTTCTTCGACGGTTCAACATCGAAATCGGGCACTCCTTCGACTGGGAACCCACCAGAATTGATCTCTGGCCCCGGGAGCTTGGATCGAAGAGCTGGGAAGTTCTTCCATAAGATAGTAGCAACTTGTCTGTTGGAGTATGTGCCACTGCCAACCAAGAACCGCTGCCCTCCTGCTTCCCCGAACTCAATGGCTCTAACATGCGCCATGGCCGCATCTCTGACATCGGTAAAGCGGCCGATCGGGCTTGGTGCGATCTCATCTTTGTAATTCCCAGATAAGAAATCTCGGATCAGTAGCTCCGAAGTCATGATTGTACTGAGTGAGCCAACGTCATGAATGATTGGACCGAGGACATATGCCGGCAGAATTGCTGGAATGGTAAATTGTGGATTTTCCCTCTTCACAAAATCCCAGGCTGCTTTCTCGGCATATACCTTGCTTGCTACATTAATCAGTATCATGTATTTTTCAGTCTGTTTGGGTATAACTCACCAACGTAGCCGTCCCATGGATTTGAGTAGGCTTTCTCTTCGGAGATTTCAACCCAGTCTTTCGCCGAATGGACGTAGGTCGAGTCTACTGGCCCTGCGGCAGCTGTCGCGACAGACGAAGTGATAACCTAGTACCATATCAGCTATCAGTACATATGATCAGCCAATTGCATGGCATACAACACGGTTGACCATTGGCGCATAAGCCTTGATAGCTTCGAGTAGCCCAGTGGTACCCAGTATGGCCGGATCCATAAAGATCTTCTTGATGTCGTCGCCCCAGAGCTGGAAAGGCGATGCTGTATGAATGACAGCCTCAAAAGGAGCCGACTTCAACACTTCATCGTATGCATTTTCTACAGATATATCTTCAACGATGGCAAAACCAAGTCGGGATGACGGAACATCAAAATAAGTACTCTTGATATGGTCTGCCTTTGCCTGGGATCGTACAGTGGTCACGACAGAGTGACCTCGATCTAAGAGAATTTGAAGGACATGCGACGCGATGAAGCCGCTCCCTCCTATCGAAAGGGTTAGAACTCTGGCTTTATTAGCAACAACGATAGAAACAAACCTGTTAAAAGAACTCTAGTCATTATAGAACCTAAGGAGTTAGAAAAATAAATACTTAAGTATTTAGTAGTAAAGAAATACTCTTTTTAAAATTAGTAGGTTATATGTAATAAATAAGTATATAAGAGGTCAGGTATATACTATTCTTTTTTAGGCAAGTTAGGAGATTAATAATTAGAGTCTGTAGCTATTCTTATTAATAGAATAGTAAGATACTGCGCTAGCGAAATCTACGCAATTTGGCTTAGAGAAGATATAGCCACACCCTGGATATCTAATGTCTGGTTGGGCTCAGTTTCCCTATAGAGCAGGAAGTCCACTGTACTTCTGCTCACTGCTCGTAATCAGTCTCCGTGAACCTGCTTCCGTAGCCCATAAGCTTTAAGCTTACGGAGTCAGTAGTAAGATGTGTGAGGCGCGTAATGTGAGCATCAGCAGTGGGATCTAATAACTTAATATTATTAATGTTCAAGATGTTTCGCTTTGTAAACTATGGATTCTCTATGCTGTAAATGCTTTTATAGAAATTTAACTGTGTCTGATATACTAATAGTAATATCTCACAGGCAATATCGCTTTTGGTATCTATATCTATAGTATATGCAGGCACCAAGCATCATATTCTACAAGTCTCGCTCAGATATTATGCAATCATTTCATACCCTGGGAAAGGTATTCCTTCGTGTTTGAGAAAGTCTCTGACCCATCATAGAACCAGGGTTCGTCAGGCATCTCGTTTTCCTCCTTCGTAATCACAAGCCGACGGCCTGTATAGTCAAGACGAAGGCCGGGATAGATAAAGCTCTTCCACATATACACTAATATGTTGGAGCTCTCCAGGCTCTGGGCGATATGAGGCCCGATAAGCTCCTGATGCTTCTCCGGCAGAACAGACCAATGCAGACCAGGGTATAAATGGTGCACGGTATGATAGCCATTGTTGAAGCACAAGTAATTGAGCGTAATGCCAGTGAAATTGCGCGCAAAATTGTACTTGGAGCTCATATCGCAGCCGTCATGCTGGAGGAAGTTCAATGAAAGAATGCAGTACTTTGCATAGAATTGCGGCAAAAGCGCAAACCAGATCCATCGACGCCAATCGATCAAGATGAGCACTGCAGTAGTACCCCAGACGGCAATCTCTTCACGGCGACGCTGCCTCACGATAGGTCGATTCAGACGGGCCTGGGCCTCAAAGTATAACTTATCATCCTTGTTTCCCGACAGAACAACATGCCAGAAAAACAAGAGACCGTTCAAGAGGTTCCAGCTATATCGGACTTTAGTGGTGCGCACTGTTTATGCGGTCAGCAATGTCATATGTGGAGAAATTGAGGTATTTAATTTCCTGTCAGACGATTGAGTCTGAATAGGAAGGACGTAAGCTACTTACTGACATCTCGTGCTTGCTGAGGGTATTTGTGATGAGACAGATTGTGACCAGGGATGAAGACCGTGACAGCGCCTCCGTACTGGAGAGACAAGCAGATCTGGTAGAAGTTGTTCCAGTTCCTACTCCAGAAGACAGGCAAGTGAATCGCATTATGCGTTGTCACGGCGCCCATAAAGGACAGCTGGAAGAGCGACAGCCATAGTGTAAGCGATACCCAGCCTCCCGCCAGCGGCGAAGAGAAATTGTGCCAAGTGATGACAAAGACGAGAAAAAAAAGAAACGTAGACACAATGCACCGGATATCCTCGTTATGTCTCATGCCAGACCGCACTGGCGATGGCGATGGCGATGGCGATGGCTGCTGGTGGGCGGTTTTCTCAGCCATTATGCGGTGAAGGGAGCGGCGATGCGATGTGCACAAACAATGAGAATAGAATACTAGTCTAAGGGGCTGAGCGCATGAAAATTTTACACGTAATCAAATTCGGGATACTAGCGTCACGTGACTCCCGGTAGTTCCGGGTAGGTCCTACTCCAGACGTAAGCATCGTATGACTTTTGTTGTTAAACCTGTTTATTCCGATTGTTTAATAGCCGGTCCTTGTCGGACCTGGTGTCCAGTTGTTTCTTGTGGCCGTGTATTGGAGGTGATCTTGTTCCTCGGGACTAAGTATCGGTTGTTATTCTTATCAATCTCTGGGTCCACTTATTTAACGAGATCTACAGAGTACTAGAGATGATTTAACCAAGCTGTCCTTTCCTGCACATGACAAGACTTCAGAAGTGCTTCATCATGAGACCAATTTTATCCGATCAAGATGATTTAATTAGCAACCACAGGGCAATCGGATAATCGTAGCCTCAACTGGAGCATGAGCACAAAGTCCTCACGTGCCAGGCCGTTGGTGCGCAAAACAGCAACCCTAGAGGATACCAACAGTAGGACAGTCGCTTGAGCCATCAGGCAGCTTTCGTGCTGCGGCATAGGCCATTGACACGTGTAGAATGGCAGGTAGCATTCGACACGTATTTTTGAGTAACAGCAAATGAGTTACTTACGCCCCGTCAGTGACCATTGTTCCACCTGGACGTACAGTTCTTAGGATATGACTGGGCATTGGGTGTTTATAACACAGTCTATGTGAACCACCGTGAAGATGTACATGAAGTAAAGAGCGGCAAGGTTAGAATACTTAACGAGCGTTTTGAGATCGGTATGTAAATAAAAACATCTAGTATAGAAGGGATGTTAAATAAATAACATTAAGGTAGAGAGGTTAACTATATCTAACTAAAGATAGATCATTAATTGTCTATTAAATATAATACTTATATTTATAAAAAGTATAGGGTGACTATAGTAATAAGTCTTCTTATTACTGAAATTATTAATACAAACTTATCTTTTAGATTAGTAACTTCTACAGCCGGTAGTGGCTTAGGGTTACACAGGAAACATCGCCTGACTTTTACTAGGTATAGTGGAGCACCCCGTTAGCCCAGAAATTAGGCGAGAACTTCCATTTGATCTGATTGGCTGCACCGTATTTGAAGGCAGAATCATCGGAATACGCGTATAATAAAGCTTGGCAACTGATGAATATTATCTACCAAATTACACAGCCCGGCAAGGTCTGCATCGTCTGAGAAGCATTTTGACACACATAGCCCAGTCTCTTATCCCACGCGTCGCCGAATGTTTCACGGCAGCATTGTTTGTCATGGTAAGAGTATACAGTCGCTTACTATATCCCGAAATGTCAGTCATGTCACGTTCAACAAGGCCAAACTGTCTTACCACTTCAATCCATCTCGCCATCCACTTTTCCACTGCTTGCTTTGCCTCGTCAACGAGCCCAAGTTCTGTGTTTCATTAGTAATAACGAACATTCTAACTGGCAGTAAGTATCCATACCTAGCAACAGCTGGACTGCGCCACGAATACCCGAGTCTAAAGCCGAGGCGATCCAAGCGTGAGTGTACGAGGTATGCTCGCCCACAAAGATCATCTACTCAAATTGTCAGGAAACAGTTGTGAAGGTTGACACACTGCTCACCTTGTTGTATGTCTTGAAGTACTCGGGTATGTAGAGTTGATGCTGTCCTGCAGTCGGGCTGGCCCAACTTCCGGACTCAAGAGGGTCAAGCGCCCAACATCTTCTGTTATACTTTCCGGTATAGAGATCTCGGGTGAACTCTCCGTGAATCTCAACCATGGCCTCAAGCACCATTTGGACATGATCTTCCTCGGACATGCTTGCCAAGCGAACTCCCATGTCGCCACTGATATAGCTTGCCAGAATGGTAGCAGGGCCTGTACCGTTCAAGTTGTAGGATGGATAGCAGATAGTGCCAATGCCTGGAATATCAGTAGTTGTACTGCAACCTCCGTAGATAGGGTTCTCGTAGTGTTCCCAGAAGCGCTCAGAGAACTCGAGCGCAACCTTGCAAGCTGACCCATAGTTCAACTCCTTGATGGCATTGGAAATGGTTGCGGGGAGCTTGGGAAGACGCCACCTTCGGACAACAGAAAATGGAACAGCAATAACAGCGTAGTCGAAAGTTGAGTTCTGGAACGTTGTGTCGTTGTACTTTTTGCGCCATTGCAATGTGACCTTCTCATCATTCTCGCTATACCTGACACGCTCAATCTTGCGCTCCATTGTTGTGATGTTGTCGACAAGAGGATGAAACGACAAAGGAAGCCTGCTGAGACCTCCATCGATGGTCTTGTAGCTGGCGGCTGAGAAATACATTCCTTCGTACAACGAGTCCCAGAAGCTGGAAGCAGACCAGCCGCCATTCATGTCGGTGCTATTGAGGCTTCCCTTTAGGTAGTTGACCATGAAAGCATATTCGGACCATTGATCGCCACCTAGACCATTGAGACCAGTTTCAAGCCACTGCTTATGAGCCTTGAACATGTTCTTCGCCATCAGAGTGCTAAACTCCGAGCCAGGCATGAACGTATCAACCTTGGTCTGGAGGTCTTGGGTCATAGGGTCAATGACACTTGCAGGACTGAGTGATGCATTGCTTGCAATTTCGCCCAGTGTTGGGGGCAGCCCACTTGGTAGTTTGAACTCGTTCTTGTACGAAAGGCCATTCAAGTTACTCTGGATCCAAGGAATGAAGTCAACACTGAGGTTCTTGTCGTGGTTGTTGAGCTTGTTCATCTCTTCTGCGAGTTGGAACACTAGTTGATGGTCCGTGATGTTCATTGTCTCATTGGTATCAGGGCTCTTGTAAGTGGAAGGGAATCGCATGGGTCCCATCTCTTGATAAGAGTAGTCAAAGGGTCCGCCAGTGAGATACTCGGTATGAACGCGGCCACCGAGCCGATTGCCGGCTTCAATGATGCTGATATTGGTCATGCCTGCTTGTGAGAGAACCAGGTAGGTCATCAAACCCGACATACCCGCACCAACAATGGCCACGTGCTTCTCTTTGGCCACGTCGGCATCGAGTGCAGAGAGGCCAGTCTTGGAGAGATGCTCAACGCCGTCAAACCATGGACCCAGAACATCGATACCATTATCAGCATTCATGAGGATTGGATCTGTCGCCCTTGACGTCAGTCTTCAACCACACGGGAAGGGCTATGAGGAGCTCACCTGTTGCCCGCTTCTGAACATTCCGACGCCTGACACGATGAAGCCTTTGTGGCTCACTGCGTCCCACAAGAACATTGTCTTCTGTCCATGCTGAAATGCAGCCGCTGTCGTGCGAATCTTCAGGAATGATCCAGACTAATCGTGAGACACCTTTGCTTTCAGTGACAGCTATTGTGTGGTGGGATTCAGACCGAGACTTGCTATTGCAGAGGCCATAGGTGAATGACAAAGGACCCTCAGAAACCTGATCAAACTTAACGTAGATGTTCGTCAAGTGAGAAGTAGGGGACCCTCTTGTATGCAGTTGGACTGGTAGAGAAGAGGCTACGGCGCCGCTTAGGCCAAGGATAACACTTGTAATGGATTGTTTCATAGCAACAGATAAGAGCAAAGGTATATAACTAGCAATGACTTTAGTTGGCGAAGGAGACGATATCGTCAACTATATATTTCCTAAACTAGTCGGACAACATACTCTCAGTTTAAGAGATTGGATAGGGCAGCATAAGCATCGGCGACTTGAACTGTCCGAAAAAGACGCATTCATCACCTGCAAAGAACTTTTGAGCGCCCTTTGCCCCGTAGGCGCCGCTAGTTCCCCGAAGCCATGATAGGATATCCAAAGCCGTCGGCCAAGTCAAAACCTCCGTCTAAATCCTGGCAATATAAACGCGAGGCAGCTTTTAATTGGCTAGAGCCGTGCTGCCGTAGGATGTGAGTTGCAGACGCGATGGAGCATCCGAGATCGGGACTTTAACGTTACTTCCGCTTATCAGTGCTAAGCGAATCATGAAGGACAATTGATCGTACAAAAGTATGCTTATCTTTAAACAGTGAGGACTTAATAAGAGGACAATGTTAAAGGGCGCGCCGACGACCCGAAAGTTGGGTGAGTTGATGCATGTCGCTTCGTTAAAATGGAGCAACCCCGCAGATAAACCATGATGGACTGGGACATAACTCTGCAGATCTCCATGTCAAAAGATAAGCTTCCGGCTAATACATCCCAATGCGTGCACACACAGAGATAAGACATCTTTATCCATTAGAAGATATAGCCGGATTACCAACATATGCTGCCATAGTCGGCATAATGAGTGCCCGACGAGATTCCTAAGTTACTAAGTTCTGGGGCATAACACGGAATTTTCAATACCATACTGACATTGAACAGTTGATGATTAGCTAGAGATACTATTTCAATTTCCAGCTTCGAATATCCTCCAATATATCAATCTGAACCCAAATTCCATCCTCCGTGTCCTTAATACAACATTCAGAGCTATCAGCACTGTTCTCCTTCAACACCATACCGGCCCCCACAGAAAAGCGAACATCAACCTGTGCTCTTTCCTTCCTTAGTCGCTATCCTGAGTAGTCGCTGCTTTAACCTGAGCCGACCTAAGCTAGCACAAGAGGTTGGGTTCCTGTCTCGTGCTTTGAATCCTAGTAAAGGATAAAAAAGACTATTTTATACAAAATAGTAACTACTTATATAGGTCTGCTTATGTTTACTTATATAGTACTAGACTTTTATAAAAATAAAAATAAGAAGCTACTAACTAATCTTTAAATAAAAATAATATATACTTTATAAATATAAATAAAAGAAAATATATTTTATAAATACTTATTTATTTACCTTAAAGATTAGCTAGTAATAAATTAAGGGAGTAGATAAATAGCTTCTTTATTACTTTATATAAAACCCTAGAACTTCTATAGATAAGATATTATCTTTACTCTCTTAAAATTAGATCCAGCTTACCCCAGTTAAAAGGTTTCAAGCTTTAAATACTAGTAGCAGTAATAAACCAACAGAATCCACACCTTGGTCCAGACGGATGAGATCATGTCAGGAGACCTTCACTAGTTTGGCAACTAACTGTTATGGAAGGTAATACTGGGCGAATTTGTACTTTGAATATCCTAAAGAGATTATTTTAATTGAGGTTTCATCCATCTAATATGGTGACGTAGCCGACGCCTCTACACAAAACCGGTAGACGTATATCTGCGCCTCCACACGTCATAGTTGTTATGATGCAGCAACTAGCTTGAGAGCTTTTTGGGTCATTAGAAGGCTTCTCGGTACCTCCGATAAGTCTGCCTTATGGCTACGAAAGACAACACTAGGAGTTCAACATAATAGGATCAAAGGATAATTATCTGGTTCCCGATTGCCCGACACTCTTTGCTACTCTCAAGGAAAGCTTCCTACCCGATGCTATCTGACTAGCTCAGGATAACATCTCGTGCGTGAACAGCTCGACAGCCATTATACCTTCCTTATCTGGTTTCTCTCGAGAATTCTGCCTTACCCGCGAGTAGCATAGATCCTTAACAATAAGTAAGAAGATATAGTATATAGTTTATTATCTGTTTGACATAGCGGTCTCGGTGTGGCCTGGCAGTAAAGTAATTATTACGAAGGAGGAGAGGTTACGTTTTTTCCTCCCCATCCGACCCGTCGCCATCTTAGAGAATACAGGGAGACAGGAGGGGGATACCAGGCTAGGATTCTGGGACTTGCTTAGCTACGTAGTTCAGCTAAGAGTATATAAATCGGACAATGCCTGTCTATATCTTGACCTTGGCCATACTGCGAATACTAAACCTCGTAACTCCTTTCCTCCTTATATACTATAATATTAATATAGCCCTATAGATTACTTAGGTTAGCCTTTCAGGCTATAGGGCTTTTTTTAGGTTAAAGGTACTAATAACTAATATACAGATCTTACTACCACTACACATAGCGCAACTGAGTCAGGAGCTGGCGAGGACACTGTGTTACCAGTACCTTTAACTTAAGAAGAAGCTGCCCCAGCTTGGTCACAAGAAACAAAGGCGTCTTGCCTGGCTGATACTGACTCGAGCTAGCAATCTTATAAGATAAATCACTTGTTGATTGGAGATAAATTGGCTTCCTAAGATGTCAATTTTGCAGTCCCTCCTAATAGCCCTGCAAGCCAGCCGCACCCAGTCGCGGGGAACGGGAAACTCGGACCTGAATCAGACAGTGAACAGAGTCACACGGTACTCAATACTGTCTCTGAGCATAATACTTATCATAGCTTTCCATTAATAAAGGACCTGTAGATATTAATACTTAGGCCTAAACTTCGAGTTCGAGCGACGTAGCTTTTGGCCAAAGTTGAGATGCTTAATGCATTATCGATATCGCTTCCGTATTGTATTCTCAGTGGAATGTATAGTCATATAGGCGTGGCTTCCATACCAGCAGTAAATTAATTACAGCACACAGTTCGGACCAGATATAAAAAGGACTAAGTTAGACAAGTCTAGTCCCGGGTCCAGTCATTATCTATAAATAGTTCCCGGTCATGCTATATTAAAGGCTTCAATATGGGTCTATGTCCTAGTCCTGGGGCGATTAACAGTAGGGTACAGTCAAACCTGTCTCTAGAGTCGACTTTTATATTACACAATTACAATACAAGCTTAACGGTAGCCTCGCGTCCACTCCTCACAGCACAGAGCAATGGCGTGGGACCGAGGAAGTCTCTCGAATGTACTTCGACATTACTTAGTGATGGAAAATATATAGACCTGGAGCTTTAGCTATACTAATTCTGGATTGCGGGCAAAAGCTAACAATGTGTATAACAGTAAATACTAAAATTAATTTCGATCCAGATTACTCTTTTATATAACATTATTTCGCGTTTTAATTGGACATATGTAAATGCGAAATCCAAAACAGAAAGGTTTCCTTCTCTCCTTGTCCATATAACAGGGTACCGAAATGTTAACATTTAAGAAATACTACCCCGAGAACGAGATCTAGGCCTTAGTACAGGACTTATCAGAGCTCCATCATGTCATACCTCACATCATGCTTGTTAAATTGGATGTGCAATGCTGACCATGCAGCTCTTACAATTGTCCCGGGACCGGCTCCCCGAATGCTAGGTCATGCCTTACTCACCTTCTGTGTGTGACTGCACCGGATAAGCCCATACCACCATGATCTGATTGTTTCGGTACAATATTGACCTGGCCTAGAGAATGTTACCATATAAAGTAAGGCGGCGGCTAATCACGTTGATGCATGCTGCAATTGACGGGAACGGTAAAGCGTATTCATCTGAATTGATCAATAGGATCGCTTATATCTTCACCATGTCCCTTTTATTGAGTAATATGGTACTTTTGAGTTGTTTTCTCATTACTCCCGACAACAGCTGTATTAAATTTCAAGCCCCTTTTATTTATTCGGATCCTCACGGTCAAATACATCTTTCAATACTGACACTCAGATTTCGTTTCTACTCCCACTTGTACTCAAGAATGACTACAGCTTTTGAATGGGGCATTAATACCCATAACGAGCCTCACTATGGCCTTAATTCGGGAGACATACCTGAAGGTCTGCACCAACGGGATTGGCACATTTCTTCCAACACCCTCTACAACATATGGACAATGAATGACCCACTGACATCGCCTTCATCCTGCAAAAATGACGCTATTGCGGACAGTATGTTGAATGATGAGGGCTTGCATTCTACACCGTTATCAGGATCTCTGTCCAGCACGCACAGCCTCAAAGAATACTTCCAGCCTGAAAATCGAACACAGCAAGCATGCTTGTACGAAGATACAAACTTGGACGTTTTGCAAGATGACCACGAAAGCTCAAGCGCTGCCACCGATTTAATCCCAAACTCGACTTTACGTGAGGCTGAAGTTGCACTGGTGACTGGCGTGGAGGTCAGCGCTAGCATCAAACCCCGCACGAATACGGCCACAAAGGCTGCGGGGAAAAGAGGAAACAGAGGAAAGCCCAGTGACAAGAAGAACGCAAGAGGTAAAAAGACTGCCCCCAAGAAGGAAAAAGAACAACGGTGCTTGAAGATTCTGGAGAGAAACCGAAGAGCTGCAGCGAATTGTCGTGCGCGAAAGCAAGAGCAACAAGACAAGTTGAACGCCGAGGTGGAGAAGCTAGAAGACCGGCACAGAGAGCTATCTCCTTCCTGCAACGAGCTGAGGGAAACAGCTTATCAACTGAAGCTGCAGCTGCTGAGACACGGTGACTGTGGCTGCACTCTCATTCAGCAATATATCGCAAGTGAAGCGGTCAATTCTGTCCAAAATCTGATTTTGAATCATTCTCCCTCTAGCAGTCCCAACTGGACCACCATCGGGAGCACCGCTGTCAGTGCCAGTAGCCCGACACGAGGACTGGGCGGAAATAACAGATGGGGTAAACCACCTGGCATGATTCCATGAGAAAGAAATCTTGTGGCTGTTTTAGTGGCAGACGCTCGTGATGAGTCTCTTATCATGTTATTGTCTGGGATCAGGGATGCAGAATGGAGGCACGGGGAACTGCGATAGGGAAGATTGAGGGGATTCATTTGTACTGTGGGCATTAATGTTGGATTTAAGTACGACTAGCAAGGATGGAACACCTCTTTTTACCGTCACAGGGCATTAGCCAAACTTTGAATACAGCTACATGGCGAAAAACCGGCTCCAGACGCTACCTCCGTCAGCAACCGCACGCTAAGCTAATTGATAATATATCAGCGATGTGACTGTAGGGTTCTGTGAAAAAAGGAAAGGAAAACGGTCTCGATGCTGACATGATGGATATCGAACCATGCCGGTCAGCTTGATTGGCTTCTTCAAGACCAAGGTCGAGATTACCGAGATCCTAAAGGCGATGAAACGCAAACGCAAACGGCAACTTACCTGTGGTGATATCAGGTGATGTGGCTTGGCTTCATCTCACCACTAATTGCCATTATCGTTCCCAATGCCATCCCCCAATAAGTCTTTAGCTTTTGTCGGGCACGCGGATGTAACTGCTGCGGGGTCACGACCCTCCCTCGGTTGGACTCATGGACGACACGAGGAGAGTCGAGACCATCCAACGCATACGGAACGTCGGAAGATATTAGGGAATAATGCAAACGGATGTGCCATAGCACAAGATTTCCATTTCACATACCAACGCCACCAACTCCGTGCCGTTTTATATAACTCTTTGTTCCTGATGCATTGGGCTTGTCTTTCCCATTCAAGATCTCGTCATCATTGAATGCAAGGATTATTATGAGCACCGCTGCTATTATTCCAGACTTTCATGGCTTCGAATGGGACGAAACGCCTTTTTCGCCCGAGGTAAGTAGCGGTCGGTATGCAACAGGTGTAGGACGACGTGATCCCTTGACTTTGTCATATTTAGGTAATATCCAATCATTGCACAATCTTATCTGCCTTTGTGCCCGGGACAGCGGCACTCTCACAACACCTTGTCACACCCTCATGGCGGTCGAGACTGACAATTCGCAGTCGACGTTCGATAATATCCTGAGTCAATTCGAGCAGGGTAAGATACCCGGGGCCTTGTCGAAAGCTGAGATTGACCCTTAATAGACCCTGTCTTCCTCGATCCCTTGTTTCAGGGGCCTGGCTGTCATATTGGACAAAATTCACCCATCCCAAAGCTACCCCTCGCCTACCTCCCACCAAGCCCCTCTTCTAGTGGGCTGCACAAAAAAGAAAAAGAGTCCTCTTGTATCACCAATAACTGTATTGGGAAAGATGGCCTACGTATGCCAATCGGAGAGGGCATGCAGTCGAAGCATTCCATTGAACACCTGGATTCATCCTGGGCCGATATGAGCCAGGCAAAAGCCCTGCCGCCAGCACTGATTGCGGAGCTTTTGGAGCAACGCAACTCAACAATGAGCACTGAAGCAAGCATTTTGGGTCCGGAGAAATCTGCCACGCAAGTAAAGATGCGCTCGGCATCACGCAGGCCAAAGAAGGTCAGCAAGAAACCCGCACTACCTGCGTACGTCGTACAAGCTAGGGAGTGCCATAACAATGTTGAGAAGCAGTACCGCACCCGCTTGAAGCAGAAGTTTGAGCGACTGTTGGCTGTGCTTCAAGCTTCAAAGACGAAGGGCGAGTCCGGAGGCGAAGGAGACGCGGAAGCACCGGACTGTGGTTACAGTCGAGGGGAGGTATTGGATTTCGCGAGGCAGCGCATCCTCACCCTCGAGGAGGAGAACAGACATCTTTCTGATCAGGTACAGAATCTGAAAGGGGGCTTTACGATTGTATAATGACACAAAAGAAACTTGATGTCGGCAACGACTGTTCACACATAGGTAGTGCCATGAGATGTTTGTGGAGGTGAGCGTGGCAAACCACTTACTTAATATATGTATTTGCTTTGCTGTGCCTGAGACACCTCGAGGCCCGTGCGTTCCACCTACAGCAGCTGGCAGCGGACCAAATGCGCCATGGCGTGAAGATTATCCTGGTTGCTACATGTCTTGGAGGCTTAGGAGCTTGATAACAACGCTAGGGTTATCCCGCGGGCTCAATCTGGAGTCCGTGGCGTGGGATTGCCTGCGTATGCTAATCTTGAGACCGAAAGATACTAGACTCGACTGAAACCGGCACATTTCTATTCAGTTCTCTAACACATCCGGCAAATGGTCAACGACTTGTAACTGGTCAACAGAACACCGGACTCGTTTTGGTAGGATATCTAAACATTTTCTATCCGCCCATCATGTACATGGACCGGTTGTGGCCTTTCCAATCTACAAGCGTCTGTAACAAAGTTATGAATACATATAGGACACGTATCATGTTCCGCAAGGTACCATGCTGTGATACAATCAGAGTGAAAGATATGCTCACAGTCCAGTTGGCGAAGTACGTCCGTGTCGATGACCTCACACAAACAGATTGCACTATACCCAGAGAGGATGGTTAGTGAGCGGCGCCAAATGGTGACGTGGCCAGAAACACACCATGTCATATTCGAGGCTGGCATAGCCCACGAGGCGTGAGCATGGCTCATGATGTTTGACCTCATGTCTTTGCTGGTCCTTGGAGGAGCAAGGGAGTCGAGGTGCGGCAAGTCCCGAGGCTGTGAAGCGCTTGATGACACTGTGGTAGGTGATGATCCCCCCGAGGATACAGAAGAGATCGGCCTCGCCCATCGATACACTCTTTGAAACCATTAATCTTTGAGACTCCTCTGCAGACGAAAAGAGGCGCGACGTACTTGGGGATTCCTACCAAGAGCATGATTGTCAAAGCCATAAGCGGGAGTAAGATGGCAGCCAACCACGCCATCATCTTATTGCTTGGGGCTGCATCTTCTGGGCTGCTTACATCGGCGGTCATGGGGCTGGACATGACTGCTACAGCATGAAATAGAAAGATGTTCCGGCGGCGGGGAACGGCAGGGATGGGCTGTTTCATATCACCTTTGACCTTTGAATAATTCATCACAGACGCGATCTAGACCTGCCGAGTCTAAGTACCATGATACGATATGATATGACACCGCCGCCGCCACTAGTTATTAGTGTTTGTGGCGTGAGCATCATGTCACGAAAGTAGCGCATAGCTTAACGCGACACTTAGCCCCCTTCAACCAATCACAGATCGCGGACATTCGTCCGACGGGCATATTATACACTAAACTTACTGAATCTCCAGCTCCACGAGGGAAGTAACTGCACACCGATTTGTTCTTGTGACTGACATGTGATGCCAATGCATATGATGCGACGGAGCAGCCTTTTCAAAAGAAGAATCATGCGAGCATGGTTTAGTTGCCAAATCACAAGACACTAGAGGGATGCAGTAGCTCTCCAGTGTAGCGCCTCTATGCAAGCACGTATAAGAAGCAGGTGAGACGACAGTCCGGTTAGTATCGTGATATGCTTTGCTCGAAGTCGAGGTGCAGATCGGCCAGTTGGAGTATATTTTCAGAGAGATCCTACCGTCGGTACTAGTGCCATTGTTTCAAACAACAAACTACTCATTCAGAAATTACTTAAGAATCTGAACAGAATTTCATCAGTCATTTGAATGTTCTTCATCATGCAGAACAGTTCTGACCTCCTCTACCACATCATTTTGACCGTCATCGACTTTCATCTCGAGCCGTCGGGATCCAAACGAGCAATCTATATTCTTGGCACTCGCGCGACTATCGAAGCCGCCAAAGACTCGGCCTTTAGGGTTTTGCATACGCTAAGATACAAGCCCGATGACTTTACCGAATATGCCATCCATTCAAGTCACACCGGAACCTGGACTCACGGTGACGGCGTTCTAATTTACGCCAAAGCGCCCGCGGGCCAGGTGTTCCTTGTATCCATCCAGGCAACGCCCAACACCGAAGAGTTGCAAGCTGAAAGCGAGGGTGCTATCATACTACCCCACGGTGTACCTTCATTGCACTACGTGACGCAGACGGTCATCGACTACGATAAAGATCGGACCGGTTGCGTGCAGGAGATGCAGATAGAGGGGACGTTTGTTCACCGCGCTGATGCCAGGAAAGCAGCGCGGAAGCTGCTCGATCCTCTGGACTATCTAGAGTATGATACGCCGGAGAAGATGAAGGGGGAGTGGCCATATGGAGAAGATGTGCTTGTGCACGCAGTCGCGGAGAACGGAGAGAATACCACTGTTGAGATCAAGACTGTTGTCGATACGCACCACAAACATGGAAAGGGTATCTAAGGATGCATTAGTGGGAAGAGGTTTGTGTAGCGACTTGTTGAGGCAGTTTTTCTCTGCCTGAGTGTTATGAATTCTGATTGCGAAATTGTATGAATATGATGGTGCTGGCTATTTGGGGTTTGTGTTTCTGGACTAGCATGTTTGTCATTATCTGTCTTGGTCTACTAAATTGAACATTTTCTGCTTGTCTCTTTTAATAATCTGATAAAAGTAGTATTAATGCCTCGGTATTTCTATATGACTATACAATTTACTGTCTGCCGCAAGCAAGTAGCAAAATGAGCCTACTGTGACTTGGGTAGCAGATCATACGTGCAGACATTCTCGGTTTGGATATCACGATATAGCTCAAGGCGCGTATACTTTTAGAAAAAGTATAAAAAGAAAAGATATTTTACTAAAGGTAAAATATATAATATCTCTATATATATAATAATATAATTATTAGATTATTATAACATGGTTAATAAGCATACAGGTTATCTAAGTATATAGGTTACTTTCTATAGC
>JAAQRM010000510.1:0-78462 GCA_013396095.1 Fusarium sp. NRRL 52700
CCATTCCATCCCATCCCATCCCCTCGAGGCCCTTCCCTCTTCTTCTCTTTTCTTAATCAACCGTCAATCGGCCAAAGTCAAACGCCGTTTCTGTCCCTCGGGCGAGCCTGGCCTCTGTCCAATCGTGCTGCAATCCCCAAAACCTTCTACATTGAACGCCTTTCCCGCTTCCGTCCCCCAAACTCTCAGTCTCAGGTACATACATACTTACAATCTAACTGAATGTATGCCCATACCGTACACACGTACTCCGTATATCATCACCAAATTCAAATTGTTCTGCCTTATTACTGTACCTACTCCCTCTCACTGAATAGGTACCCTGGCAAATCCCAACGGTATCTGCCGCGTATCCGCCGGGAGTCTTCGGGTGACACTCGATGACCTCGCATCCGTTGCTTGCCCCGTCCCCCTAACAAGACCGTTGTGTTCAGTTCGTACTGTAGAAGCCCCTCCGACGAGGCCTGCATCTGCCTGATCCCTGGCCTGCCTAACTGCTAACTTGGACACTTCTAGTCTTTTGTCCCTGCTTGGCTTGACTTGACTTGTTTTGACCTGAGCCGTTCTCTCCCAGCTTGCCCTCTCCAATTCTGTGCATCTCTGCTTCCTCTCTAGCTCACTGTAGTACGGTGATATAATCAACCACGGGTTCCAAACTCCGTTCTCCAGTTGGTAAATTCATGGGCTATGGGCCTAGTTAGCAAACAAGGTTAGTGGTTTTAGTGCATCACATAAACCCATCCAGTACCTACAGCCAGGCTGCTAGGTCCTTTGAATCTAGAGCTACTCATTGGTTCGTTTGCCCTTCTCCGCCTGGACTTGCGCCTGTGCAAACCAGTCATTAGCTGGACACAACGGAAGCAAGAACCTGGCCACCGAGTCCCAATCCCAGTCCCAAGAGAGAGAGAGAGAGAGAGGTTATTGACAAGACAGGATGGCACTGTACAAACACGTAGATGTCTTGTTAACATACTGTAAAGTGTTCTTCAATTGAGAAATCATATATCACATACACATCTCAATCAAATTCACAACATATAATTCTGTTCATACATGGTCATCAACCTATTGAATTTGACCATCGCGATCAATACTCAAGTACGTAGGCAAAAGAACAACAAAAGTGAAAGGAATCTTCAGAATCAACCCCGCATCATTTGCCATCATCCTCCTCTCGAAGCCCTGAGCTCGCTCACTCTGTTTTGCTTGTCATCTCCTCCTCCAGTACCTTTTAATAGGATCTGGCTTTTCTCTTTCCTCCAGTCTCCAGAACACCCTTGAACATCACCCGAGACCATATCGTTACGGCTCTCGTTCTCTCTACCCAAATGGCAACGATAGCAGAAGAGACAACATAAACAACTCAAGTGTACAAACGTGACAAAGCATCAGCATAAACAAAACCAAACCGTATGGTGCCGTGAGGCTATCCGTCTTTCCTGGAAACACATAGTGGCCGACCGATTAAAAATGATACAACGACTTTGCAGTAGTTGCTTTTCGGGCAAAATCCTTCCCCCTCCGAGAAACAAACAATACTGCCAAGGACAATTCACATGAAATCAAGTGCCGTATAACAAAACGTCCAATAAACCGTGAGAACCGAACGGAGGGGTTGTTTGTCGCCAAACTCGCGTCTTTTCTAGATCCTGACATTTTGTCCTGTATTTGTTATCGGGATCCCCCCGCCCGCTGTTTTTCTTTTTTCCCTCCTCACTTGAGCCACGCTCCTGTCACTTCCCGGTCAACGAAAACGCGGGCGTGTAATCGATTCGGAAAGGGTATTAAAAACAATGCATTCGTCATCGACTTGTCGGCAGCCTTCCAGCGGAAACCAACAGACTCTTCGGCAAGCGTTGTCATATGTAAGTTCCGACCCTCTCCATTGACGTGTCCGGCAGCGTCAACTCTCACCCTGCAATCTCCTTAGCGACTGACATCTCGTCGTGCGCCAGGCTGACCAGGTGCAGGTCGGTTGAGCCTGTCAATCATAGTCTTGTCGATATCGCTCTTATCTACCAAGTTGCTCAGACTCATGATCGATGCATTTCCTCCTTGGGACTGCTGTCCCTGTCTCGCAGGGGTGGACGCACCACTTGACCCATTTTGGCCTGTCGGGGAACGACCGCCTGGTGCAGAAGCTGCATAGCTACCAGTTGTTGCAGCTTGGGGCAAACTGCCGCTTGTCGGGTTTCGTGGGCTCTGTCTTGCACCTTGATACGGAGGGTATCCCACTCCACCTGGGCTGCTGTGGTTTGAAAATTCTGCTGGAGACCTTCTACGCGGGTCTTCATCCACGGCACTTCGTGGGGGAGGAAGTCTATAGCCTTCATCCTGTTCTTCTGACGTCCTTCGACGTCGCCGCCCTGCAAGCTGGCTGCCGTCATCGGTTCTCGCTTCGCCGTAAGACGAAAAGGATTCTGTAGGTGACTGGACAGGCGCGTAGTAGTTCCCAGGAGGGGGAGGAGCACTAGAATGCTGATAAGCAGCATGGGGTGGTGGAGGTGCTGGGACTGTGCCTGGTGCCAGTGGCTGCCCATAGGCACCGAAGAGTTGAGTACCCGGGGGAACACCTCCTGGGAGCGCTGACACGGGGATAAAAGCTGTTGAGCTTGAAGAAGATACGGGCTGAAAGATACATTCTTGGTTCATACGGGCGCAATTCTGGCATTTGCCACCCGGGGCGCTCTGGTAGCCGCTGCAGCGGATCTGTAGATAGTCAGCATTTTCGAGCGACAATGGAACAACCATCAAACATGGCGTCAGTCACGAACCTTTCTCTTTCGGCAATATCTGCAAGCAATTGAGGTTCGTTGTCGCGGGGCTGCCTGTGTCAGAGGAGGCGCGCTACCATGTCCGACTGGGTATTCATAAACGCCGGCTGGGATGTGACGGTAGCCTGGGTGGCCATTTGGTGGTGGAGGTCCTGGAGGAGGCTGTCCGCGGTAGTAGGCATAGTAGGGATCCGTGCTATACGCCTCTTGTCCATATGGTGGACGGCGGTCATCGTAATAACCACCTCGTTGGTCGGGCGGCGGAGGAGGATAGGCTGAAGATCGGGGATCAGATTGCGGCTGCAAAGGCGGAAGGTACTGTTGAGGTTGACCGGGCGGAGGCTGGTGGCCGGGAGGAGGGTAGCCATTGACAGCATTGGGAGATGCGTATCGCGGGTCGGCAGGATAGCCACGTCCCGGAGCTGCAGGCGGCGGGCCGTAACTGCGGGAGTCGTGGATGGAGGGCAAAGTAACTGATGTAGCCATGCTGGATGGAGGAGCGTCGGAGGGCCGCTGGGCGGTATCCGGCGGGGGGGGATAATGTGACTGGGGTCGAGAGTGAGTGTCTTCTGGGCGGCTCTGCTGAGGATACTCTTTTCGGTAGCTGTCGTCGGCCATGCTATGTTGAGGCGCAAAGGGCCGCAGACGGGCAGATGCGGTCAGCGATGATGGTACCAAATGCGTGCAGTTGAATGGGTTGAGGGACGTTTCTGCAACTGAGCATTTGGCGGTGGGAATAATCCAAAACCAGGTCGAAGTGAAGGGAAAGGGAAATAGTCAAATAATCTAAGCCGAGTTGTCGAGATCCTGGACTGTCTTTTACTCTCTTGAGCTGTCGCGCGTGTCTTGTGCCTACTGTATTGTAGGTCGACGGGATGACCGATTGCTGCGAGTCAAGAATGAGTGAGTGAGTGAGTGAGTATATGTCTCGGCGGGAGATGACAGCAAATTCCACGAGGTCTTGGAACCGCAATCCTAAGCCTGGCCTGACGGAGGTTCTGGTTCCTGAGAGGCGGAGGAGTGTGAAAATGGTCTCTGACGTGGGCGGGAAGAGTGCGGCGGGACAGGCCGACAATTATAGCGAGGGAGGGAATGGGATGGGAGGAACCTCCGATCCAATCTGATCCACGTCGACGGTGTAGGTGCGTGCGTGCGTGCGGTGCGGTGCGTGGGAGGAACCAGGAACCACCCAACCGTAAATGGAGCCTGGGGTTTTTGGGGATTGTGGATTGTGGATTTGCTTTGCTTTGCGAAGACTGGGATTTGAGACTTGAGACTTGGTACTGGGGGGTGAGGGAAGGAAAAAATAAAATAAAAGAGGGTCACTTTTGGGCCCTTTTTGCCCTTGCTTTCCCTTTTTCTTGGGGGTGCGGAAATAGTCAGGTGAGAGACAAAATATGTACTGTCTCCCTCCCACTGCTGCTGCTAGTCTGTCCGTCTGTCTCGACGTGCGTGTCTGCAAGAGGAGATGTCCTCCCAAGGAAGCGTTTGTCGATCGACGTGGGATTGAGATATGTCTGACGCCGCGAATAGAAACGGAAAGAGAGTCGTTTGTTCTCGTTCGTGACCGTCCTTTCTTTTTCTTTCTCCTTTTTTTTTTCCTCTTTTTTTTGTAAATTTGTTTCTTTTTCCTTCACGGGTGACAACAGAGCATGTACAAACGAGGTGCCATCCCCTGAACCAAGGTCAAACAGGAATGAGGCTCCAGCTTTGATATGATGTTTTGACTGTACTTGATGGGAATGCTGATGGAGAAGGGGAGGTTGCGAGTGGAGGGTTGAAGAACTGAGAGATATGTATGTATGATGGAGAAGTAAGAAGGGGAGGTGAGGGAGAGTTGGGTCAATGTTAAGGTGAGGTGAGGGTAAGGTAAATCCAGGACAGGTGCTATACCTACCACGTCAAGCTTCCTTACAGGTATCTCCTGTCCCTACCTAAGGTCTGTTCCTCTCAGAAGGTGCCCTCATCCCATGCAATTGCGGCGACAGGGAAGTGGGAAGCTAATGGCAGGGGATGAAAGGGTGTGAGTCTATTGAAAGCGACAAAGAAAAGGTTTCTGCGAGGGGGGCCAGGCGCAGGTGCAGCGTGCGTGGTGTAGTGTTGTGTAGTGTACGCCATAGTGCGCAGTGTAGGTAGTGTGTGCACTGCAGCTAAGGTGCAGCAGTAGTAGCAGGAAGGAAGGGTTTTTTTTTTTTTTTTTCATGTGGATTGACCGACTGAACTGAACTGCCTGTGGACTGGACGGACTAGCTGGCTGGCTGGACTGGCAGGACAGTGGAGGCAAGTGGCGGAAAGCCAGGGCGGGAGTAAGTTAATGGGACGGATGGGCCGGTGTCGTGCCGTTCCCAGGGAACCGGCCCCAGCTAGTGGAGGTAAGTTAGCTGGGCAGCTCATGAACCAAAAACCAAAAAACCACTTTAGGGACAGCTCCCGTCCTCGGGGTACTGTAGTGCACTGTATCTAAGTGTGTACTAACGCAGGCAAGCCCCTAAGGCCTAAGACCTAAGACCCAAGACCTGGCACCTAAGGTACCGTACCCGCTGCAGCCCAGCCCGAGCAGCCTGCCCTTGTCCTCTGATTTAAGCCCCAGCAAGCACTGTACTTGTACCCAGGAGCCCGGCTGCCAGGCGAGTTCGACTAAAATATTACTTGGGTTAGTCTGGAAGCAAAGCTGCGAGTACGGGCAAAATGAGATTCATTCACGATCATGATCTAAGCCGAGTCTCCATCCCGTACCATACAATGCAATACAGTAACGTGCAGTACAGACGTGCAAACCGCCAAACTAATCTGTGCAAGCGCCTATTCTGATACAAGCTACCGATCTCTCAATGGGACACTATATTTAACAAACTTCTAGAGAAGCAAGCAATAAAGACTTGATGTCAAGGAAACAAAGCATAGAACCGGGTCCAGGGCGTTTCTGGTGTTAGAGTCGAGGAGGGCTAGAAGCCAGCCCGCCTCGGGAAATGAAAAGACCAGCTGGGCACGTACCAGAATGAGAATGAGAATAACAATAGTAGAGTCGGCTGCCTTGGGTATCATTTACGGTACATCAAATAGCTGGTAAGATCCGGAAGCCTGCGATTCAAGCAAGCTGAGGTTAGGTAGTCAAGTGGAGGAATGGCAAGGCTACACCAGGCGGCCTATATCAATGACTCACTAGGTACCTATTCAATTCATACCCATATGTTCATCGACGCTTCGAGGACCAGACCTTAAAGCGATTGGCTCAGCATGTATTGCAACGCAACGCATTGACTGCATCGTCTTTGTTCTCCTAGACCAGGGCCTCAATTCAAGTCGGTGACGTGACACAATAGAGGATTGCTTCCTACTTGATATGCATCCTTGATTCAATAGGAGACAAACCAGAGATGGGCTTTCTGCGGGGAGCTGGAGATCCGTTGAGGTGCGCAAAGCTATTGCCTCTAGGCACTGGCTGACGTGCTGACTTTCATACGGTCAACGCGCGGAAGGGCAAGGCAGTGCATAAGTATGCACTTATCAATAAGGGTAATTGCGTAGACCAAATAAAGTCTCAGGTCAATATTAACTCAAAGCAAATGTTAATAAGGAAGGGGCAGGAGAGATATGCTTGGACATTGGGCTCTTCTCCCGACTGGAATGTCCGCCGACAACCACATCTCAACGGGCACGGCGCCTCCCTCTCTCGCGTGCCTTGTCTCTGGGCATTCCCTGATGGGCTTACTGAGACTATATGTTCGTCAATCAGATTGATCATAACGTGCCTCAACGGTCCACGCCAGTTGCTGTCGACTACCTGTACAAGCCCATCATATTTGTGTTGCTCCTCTCCCTCGATCCATTCTACGTACCATTTCATTAATTAACGCTGGATGGGGACAAATATGAGAGACGATACAGTCAGGCAGAAGTCCTCGGCATAAACCCATCCAGACTGAATGCGGACTTACCAGTCAGTACAGTTCCAAAAATGGCACACCCGCCCAAGCGCGGCAATTCAAGGTTTAATTCCCGTAGTTGCCCAAAGGTTCGTTCAGCGCCCGTCGTTTGCCGCCTCTAGCAACAGTCACGAGGCCACAGGTCTGGTGGGATGGTGCTTTTCGAAGGGCTAGAGACACAACCCAGATCTGGGTGCAAATCCAGTGGGGATACAATTGAAGATACCTAATATGAGAGCAACAACCTGTCAGCAACATACCAAGGTCATGCTCGCCTCTCGAGCAAAGCCAGAGATAACGTTTTGATCGGCGTCAAGTGAAAGAATTTTTAGGTATGACCAGCGACTAGATACACAGCAGCAAAAGATTTCATGTTCGTGAGGAGCTCTTAAGTGTCGTGGTTCGATATTTTGCTGCTGTTGGTAATCTTTGTCTTCTAGGTGGTGCTCATCCGTCCCAGCGGTTCGGAAAAGGTTCAGCAAATCAAGACTGAGGCATGACCGGGGAATAGTTAGAGCATAGGGCGCAGCAGCACGAGACGTCACAGGACATAAATTGCTGGTTTTATTTTTCTGAGCGTGTGTGCAGATGCACCAATGTACGAATAACGCATTCTCTGTGTATTGTCTGGCGTCAAATCAACCAGGCCACACACACTCGACACCATCTCGCCCTTTAATCATGACTTGGCTGTATCGTAATTGCTGGTACCTTACAGCAGTCGAGGGGTACGTTGAACAGCCGAGGCGGCGACACAGGCGGTTGTGGATCCATCCATTCTGACCAAGGAGATGCCGGGCGAGCCCAGCTGGTGTTTGATTCCATTCAGAACATGGCTCCAAGTGTCTCGCAGCCGCATGTATGCATCCCACAATAGATGACAGGTGCGAGCGACGACGTTTAGCAGACGAACTAATTGCTCTGTTTTATGGCTGGACAAACGCCGGCTTCGCCTGCAAACAAGCACAGGTCCTGTAAATTGACTGGCGAAACAAAAGAAGTGAGTGTGCGTACGTGCGCCAGCAAGCATCTTTGTGGATCACTCTCTAACCAGGAAAGACAAGAAACGAGAGCTTTGCACACAAAAAAAGGGAAATGTGTGGTTGAAAAGCTCGTGAAGGCCCATTCGTGAGAGTCGTGGTTGATAGACGTACGTAAGAGTTAGGCAGGTGGGCATTGATAGCCTGGATATGGCCGAACCTATCAGAGGCAAGATGTGCCCGGAGCTCAGAAAGCGACTTGCTAGATGTGGCATCAGCCTGGTTAGGTAGAGACATCGTGTCCAACCAAGTCAAAGGACATGAATGAAGCATATCCGAGAGGCTCTGTAATGCTTCCCATACCTGGGGACACACATGATAACACACATACATCCATCATGAAGGCTATCCGCTGAGGTGAGTTGGTATCCGGGGAAATTATCCAATCATCAATCAGTGTAACGCTACTGGGGTTATCGTCTCTCTTGTTAGAAACAAGGACAGAACAATCTGTAGATGCTGTCAGGGCGTTGCACTGCGCGGGCGAATGGTTTGGGGTTTCTAGAGCCCCGAACCTTGGGCCGCTGCGTGTTCTGGGGTTCTGCGCTTGTTCCCGACGGCGGGTTGCAGAGGCGGCCGCAGGATGCATTGTGAGTGTGTGCCAGATGTTCTTGGTGCCGTGCGCATACATCACCCTCTCAGAGGGGTAGGTCTATGAAAGATGATGATGATGATGATGCTGGCAGTTTGAGCCCTGACCCTGGTCACAATCGTGGGACCTGGCTGATGGACTCGCTTGGTTTGGTGGACCTCGGTGCGGCGGATTCGAGCCTTGGACGACGATAGTGGAAATGGCCGACGCAATCAGTTAGTGTTCCTTTTCATGCGAATCCCTTGTATGTATCCGTATCATTCATGCAACTCAGCCGCTTTCTGCCTCATGCAGTGGTCTCGTCTGCTCCCTTGCAGTTCACTATTTCAGTTCCTCTGTACAGTACAAGTTGAATTCTCTCATTTTCTGTGTCAATCAGTGTTTCCTGCCCGTTCGTTATTCTGTTTCTCTTAGAAATCACGCTTGAGTCACATCGACAGAGTTTGTGGAATCAACGATAGACTTGATGGCCCTCGCTTTTATATGAATCCGCTGGCCGGCGAACGTCGAGGTCTTCTATTGGTCATTTCGTTGGTGAAATGTCATTGCCGTTGTTGAGATCCTGTGAACACGAGTTGATAAGAATGAACTAGGAGATGATGCATGACGGCTTCCTGAGATGACATTGAATAAGGCCAAGGTCTCGCCAATTGATCGCGGCTGCACGGCGCTGACCTGGGACGGTCCGGCCTGCGTTAGGGTCCAGGGACGCTGAAACGCTGGGATCATGCCAGTGAACTTCTGATCCCTTTGAGGGCCTCATCTATGACTACCTACCTAGGTAGGTAGGTACAGACAAACACCCGCCACCGATATTCTTCCTGGGTGTCTGCTACCAGAGCCTCCTCCATGTTATTTAGTGTCGGTGAATCAACAGTAGACAGAATGGGACAATGTACATGCTTGCGACAACCATTCTCTTTGCATTATTGCACATGTTTATGTGTCTGGCCGGTTCGTTGACCAAGTATTCATGGGGGTTTTTTTTTTGTTTTTTTTTGTTTTTTTTTTTCAAAAAAACGGCACTACCATCAAGATCCAGCCATCTCAGCACGACCCCACGGCCAAAGTGCCGCTCTCGTACAGTACCTAGTCCCCGGAGAAAGGAACGACGTCTCGGTTCAGAGAGGCAAGGCAGTCCAAGAGATTCATATCACTCATGCCACCCTTCTTCGCCTGCTCGAACGCGGGGTCAGCCAAGAGGATCTGGCTGGCATACAGCGGAACAAGCAACGAGCTGACTTGCGTTTGCTCACCGCTATGTACAGTGGGCTGTAGGTCACCACATGAGCTCTCGACAGTCAAACATTAGGCTATGCAATGCGACATGCGCGAAGCACGCATAAGTATCCTTACGAGATATAGCCTGTCAGTAATAATTGAATCAACTATGCGGTGAGCATCTGTGTCGTTTGTTGAGTAGTTTCAAGTCGGTGATTCGAGGAGTAACAAAAACAAGAGGTTTGTGTGAGAAGCTCCATGATTGGTTAATCCGACGCACGGCAAGCTTGATAACTTTGTTAGGTACTGTACGATATGATACTCACCTTGGAATTAATCAGTCGAGATGATCCGTCTACAAACGAATTTGTCTACTCTGCATCTTTCCAGCTCGGCAGCAAATAATGAGGATAGGCCGGCAGAAGAAGGAAACTGGTTTACATGTCGAAAGTCGACACGGTTTAACTCGGCGCTGCTCGTCCAAGGGCTTACTCGTAATGGTGTTATCTGAATAAATTACAACTTAAATCGCGGTGTACAAATGAAAAGGCTACCCTGCTTCGTTTGACACTATTGGATGTGTACGCCGACATTGTGGTCTGGGCAGCAGTATTGTCTGTCTGGAAATGTATCAATGGGGGCTAAATGCAACGGCTTTGCTTATCAACACATGTCTTGTGTGGTGTATAGATGAAAAGTATGTACAGATGCTGTTGTGGCGATGATTAATGAGTGCTTCATCCTGAGCCTTGAGACAGTGAACACTGGTTACCGTCAGCCCCACCAAGCAAGAGCTCGTCATTTGGGTGCCATCTATCCGTAAATGCACTGCGGTTCAACCCGCAACTCTCAAGATAGCGCCGGGCTTGACAACCAAACGCGCTGTAAAACCCTGGACATGCACGAGGTATCGGCCAGCGTGGTCCATCTGTTCCATCCCTGCTTCATCGTCCATGTGCCTTGGACGTGTTTTTGGACTTTTCTTGGCTTGGTGCCCCTCCCTGACAGGGACCAGGTGACGAGCATCCACACGACTCATGCAGGTCGACACTCAGCTCCACGCTCGCTCATCGGCGCCAGAGTTGGCTTGAAATAAGCAACCAGTCAGACACGAGAAAGCACACAGTATGGCTTTGAACAAATCCAATAGAACGGGTGCCCTGCGCTTTAGATCGCGCCATGGCACAATGTCTTGACTGCTCATGGGAAAAGGCATTGGTTTACATGTCCGATGACCCCTCTCAACCAACATTCATTCAGTGCCTTTGAGGTTCACCCCTCGTGGTCCAGGTCTGTTTTCGTTTGTATGTACATCGTTTGCTTGATTAAAAGCAGCCATCCACACGACACAAGATACTTTGCCAGAAAATACCGAGGGCTGTGTAGAGGGTGCTGATTGGTGTGTTGGCTTCAGGTCCGTTTGGACTTGGCCCGTACCGTCGAGGTGGTGCGGAAAAGTTTTTTCCTCCTTTTCTTTTGCGGTATCCGATAGTCGACCGCCAACCCTTCGAGTTACTCAGGCTAGAGGCGTTTGATGGATGGTGTTGGCGTTGATGAAGCGAGATGATTGCCGATCAGTATGAGATCCAGTGGCTGACACAAGCCGCAAGTCAGTAGTCTAGCCACCAGCGCATACAAAAACACCACGACATGTGGCCATCTAATCATGTTGTTCAAGGCAAAAGCTGTGTGTATGATGACAAAACCGAAGGCCCGATCACGGAGCCGGTCACATCGATTTGGAAGCAGAGCCACAAATCTAACAGACAACATCGTGGCACCGGTTCAAGTGACAAATGATTGACCAACAAATTCGAATCCGCCGATGAGACAAGCCTGGGGTCAAAGTCTATCATTGGCCAGAGCTCTGACCGCACCAAATCGCTGGATGCCGGATCGTTGCGTGTCACGAACGCTGACGGTGGAGCAAGGCTCCGATTCTCTGGGAACCGGGACAGAAATCTGGGCGCTATCAAAGACGGTGCTTGTTCCAGTGACTTGCAGTGAGCCAATCAGGGGCGTAGCCTGCCTGTCTGCCCCTAGCCACATCCAAGGCACGGGAGCGGCGGGCTTCTTAAGCTTTGGGCAATGAAAGTCTGTTTCGGAGGGGGTGTCTTGTATCTGCGGAGTTTCAAGTCATTCCACAAACACTCATCAGCTGAAAATACGTAGCCACTGTTCCTCTTTGTATGAGGAGAGGAGTCAAGACATACATACATAGACAAAAAGAGAATGCGGATGTGTCTGTGCTGCGATTGCATCCCTTGCTGTAACAAACCCGGTCCTTAGCATCATAGCATCATGCGTGTGTGGGGTGGGCCAACACGTCGCTTCCGTCAGATTACAGCAGGCATCATCAACGAGCACAGTAGGCCGAGCCCCCAAAACTTTGTAGAACGCATATCGGGGAACCGATTCTGAGAGAAAAGGCACGGCTAATTACGACCTGAGCCGTTCACAGAAAAGGCTCTTCCCGTCCCGACCATGTACGCCCAAACCCTCCTTTCGCCAGGCCGATTGGCTTCCTATTCGCTGGCTGTGCAGAATTTGGCTTGACCTTGTCAAATAATACCGACCAGCACTGCACGATGTTACTGTTTTGTTTCCTTATGCATGGCGATATGTAGCGTCTGCAGAATGTACAATCTCACGCCTTGATGTTAAGGCTGCTGGATCATAGGTCTGAAGGAAGCAGGCTTAGCCATATCCAGGTTGCTGACCGCCAAACACGGGAGTCAAGCTCCCTTTAATGCCTCTGCCTTTCATTTAATTCATGGCATTGCTATTGACCACAGACAAGCCTATGGGGGCGCTGACTGGGCCTGCTCGGTTAAATCAGTGAGCCAATCGATACTAACTAAATGCCTTCTGCTTGTTCTCGGCCAACCCAGAAGAAACATGATTGCAGCAAAGTGAGGCGAGTCGGCCAGTTTTGGCTAAGGATGATAATCCATGGCGAACGCAATCAAGGCTGGCAACAAATGCGAGCATATGATCCAATTGTCGGTAAGCAACTGACAGGTATCGTCGTGGCATGAACTGGCAGAGTGCCAAAATTGACGCAGTAGTGGCGGTTTTGTTGGTGGGCCAGGCTGGGGTGGTCTGAGCCATACGGGGCATGCGGCTTCTAGGTGCGCGTCGGGCCGCAAGGGCTGTCCCGTCCGAAGGAAGGAAGGGCTTTTTTTCTTGAAGGGAGACAATTTGGGCCAACCCGGCAAGCCGCGTCAAGTCTGCTTCACGTGAAAGGACTCCAGCCGTGAATGGACAGAAGCTGCAAGTCAACCATGAGTCACCACAAGCGATGATGGAGAGAATCAACGATCGCCAACACTGGCGAATCTTGGCCGCAAGGGGCCTTGTGCTGGGGCAACTTGCCCAGACTTGACAGAGGTGTTGCAATTAAGTCGTTTCATCTTTGGCCAGCCTCCCAGTGTTGGTGTTCATCCTGCAGCAGACGTGGTGCGCTAGACTCAGGCGGACATGGAATGCGTGGCCAGGTATGTACATTGAACCGAAACATTCGGCTGCCGAGCAAATAGCCCAATCCTGAAGTACAAAACCAGTAAGGATTAGGATGTGCATTCAACAGCTACAATGAGATGATACATTGCCATTGACGCATTTGCATGTTCCAGTTCTGATCTATCCGAGGAACTGGAGCAGAGTGTTGATGAGGCCCTGGTATGTACAACCAGATGAGCGGAGCTGCCAATCCCTGTCAGTAAGGTAGTGACTTTGTTTTGTGGGAGAGATTACGAGGAAGCTGGCCTATCAGAGCATTGATCTTTTTCCTGTCGACAGCCTAATCGTTGAGCTTTCTTCCTCTAGCCCCTAACAAGGAAGATGGAAAAAGATACCAGGGCCTTAGCCAAGTAAATCATTAACACGACAGCGGTTCGAGAGACTTATCGGCCAGGGGCCTTGTGAATCATGGTGGTCGAATTAAAACAACCGGGTGGGATCCTGGAGTACCCTTGGCTTCTTGATCATCGCTCACATGATTGATTCTGGCTGCAGGGAAATCTGTTGAGGCACTGTGACAACGGACTTGCCAGCATGCGGGCAGTGTTGGCAGGGCTTGCTGATGAATCCTTTGTACATATGTACCTACTGAAATTTAATACCTAGAACGGGGAAAGAAAGTACAAGATCACTGAGGTACTAAATTAAAAGTAATGGCATTGGACGTTTTGTCTTGTCGCTGGATGGAAATAGGATTGTCGAGGTAGAGAGGGTGCCCTAAGCTGCGTGCATTGAACCCCTGTCGCCCCCGTTTCTGACTGATATTGGTTGCATATTGCCACTGAAAATACGAAAACAGAAATCATGATTCTCTCAAGCAACAAAACATCCAAAGATGATGGGATGCTGGACTCATAAATGAAGTCGGGTTACTTGTTTCTGTGGTTTGTTGAAATATCTGAGGCAATGGATGTCACCTATCGTGGTACTTACCTAAGGTACCTTTAAGCAATCGCGGTCTGGGCACGGGCGCCTGGCGGCAGAAGGCAGGTACCTAAGTTTCTCTGTACACACGTTTGATTTCGGTGGTACCTTCCAACTACCTACTAACTAAATGTCATGGCCTGCCACCTTCTTTTTCGATATCGCGCTTTCAGTGGAACCTAATGGGCATATGAGATTTCTTGCCTGAGACGCGAGACACTTTGTCATGGATATTAATCAACTGATTTTCAGCTAAGCCTCCTGGATCTTTCAGCGCACCCTCCTCCTTGATGCAGGTCTCAGTCGGACAGACTCTTTGAATTCACGACAAGCTGTTGGTCTCTTGCCGTGTCTCAATTCATACTCGCATTTCCCCTTGGTTCCCTGTGACCAATAACAAGTGTGGACTCGGCCGGCCCCTTCGACTCGACGATCTCCATCTGGCACACAGTACATACCACCAACAGCTACCGCATGCCATGGGTTGACAGTAAACGGGCCGGGCCATAGAGTTCACGAGTCCACTCTACGAGGAGGACCAATCAATAAAATATATGCAGCAAAATAGCGAGGGTCTAACGCCGCCAAAGCGTCACCAGAGAAACGATCGAGAATCCACTTCAGTACGCAGTACCCAAGTCCTCATTACGAAGAAGACTCACGGCATGTCTTGGAGTCGGATGAGATACGATTGGTGCTATGCATCAGAAAGAAGCAACAACCTCAGCATAATGCGGGAAAGCTGGTGTGGATTCTATGTAACTCAAACATCCATGTATGATTCACCTTGGAAGCTGGCTAATACAACGAGTTTTACCTATGCTGACAGCTTGCGAAACAGTTGGTCAGGAAACACAAAGCAAAGTTGATGGCCAACAACTGAGACAGTTACTCTAATGCATGGCGCTCTGTATAGCCTATGTACTGATGCAGACATGCGGAGATGGCACAAAATTCAGTTTTGGCGTTGGACAAGATCTTTCGACAACAGCCAAAAAGCAATACAGTCAAAGGCCCATAAACTCTTTTATTTCCACCAAAGGCGTGTCGAATATCTGCGCCGCAATGATGTTCAGGCTGTCCCGAATCCCCGGGGCTGGCGTCAGGATTGACAATGCGGCTTGCACCATAAGCAACCGCCACGGTCGCTTGTCACAATCTGGACTCCATCTGAAGGGTCCACCTCCAGAGGCCTGGCTGAGGCAAGGCCCGGTCCGCCAATCGCACACGTCGGCGAGCAATCACGTGAGCTACTGCTCATGCGGAAGATCCTTGCTAGCTCGAGTTGACTGCATGTCTCCCGCAATCAGTCCCAATTTTCCTCGGGCGCCGTGGCTTTAATGGTCGGGCCGCCATACCTTAATGAGACAGGCGAGGCTACCGTTCCATGAATATGATTTGCTTGCCGACTTGCTATGTGAAGATGGAGGGGGGTCAGCCCAAGGGGGTGTCAAGAAGAGTCGAGCAATCGTTTTTTCCATTACGGCGTGGCAGCGACCTAAATATCTGGCTCTCTAGACCACTGACCACTAACAAAATAAAAATACAACACTGCATGCAGAAGGAATTCTGGGCCTGTAGGGGAGGGAGGGGGGAAAACAACGAGAACAAGGGTTGACGGCTGCAGCTACAGTTGCATCCATCCATCAAAGCCTGCCACGTCGCAATTTCACGGCGCGGCACGGTCGCTCGACACTTCGCGCCATCCCGGGGCTGCATGTCATCCTGCGCCCTCAAGACCCGGGTACACAATTACAGTGCGAATTTGGTAAAAGGGGCACAGAGGCCGATTTCTTTGCCAATATTGGAAAAGAAGCCGCCGTCAGTCTGCCCCTTGTCACTTCCGCTTCATTCCCCTCTTCGGCAAAGGAGCAAGCCAATTATTGCCGTGTCCACACCCCGATTCCATAAACAAGAGGGACTTGAAGGAAATATGTCATTGACCGTTTCGTGCCTCGTTTGCACGTACATGCGTAACGTGACACTGACCTCAAGATATCTCTAGAACTACGAAGCAAGAAAGAGGTGTTCTTTGCCCAGGTACTACTATCACACCACGAGACCTCGCCTGCATGCACGGCGACCTGCAGGCTGAAGAATGCGCGTTGATCTGGCCTGGAGTGCCATTTTATGACAAGACGGGCACAGGGCCCCTGCGAGAAAACACGCCCCTGGTTCATTCTTTGCTTTGATTCAACTTGATGATGAATTGTAATACACCTTGCATTTGTTGTGGTGCCAATTGTGTCGGTCTTGGTCCAGCGACTTTTCGTCCATTGTAGGTTCAGCCAGCCCAACAGCGATAATGTCTCCGTTGAGCGGGTCCAAACAATGCTCAATGCCGGTCACCTGTGATTGAGGCGACCAGCAAAAGAACGGACAAGGACTGGTACAGAACGCCGTCACGGAAGACCTTCTGCCGAACCTCGAGGTGCCGTGAATCCCGGTACACGGAGCCAGACTTTGGTGAAGCTGGCGACCCCCCGGCACGAAAAAATGTATTTCGCCATGGCATTTAAGCGGTGAGGTGGCCGATCTGAGCCCAATACTCCGTATGCATGCGTCCGACACTTGCATTCCTTTTTATCTGCAGAGATCATCGTTTTCATTCGTTTGCGTTATGCCGGGCTCGTATCCCAGTCCGGCAGGCAAAACTATGTACTTGGGTGGAATTATCAGCACCCACGTAAGACATACAAATGGTGATAGAGTGGCTAGAGTGGTCAACAAAAGAACTGCCGGCCAGGGGCAGGCAAACAGACCTGAGACATTACCTACGTAGATGCACATCGCCTTTCCTGGAATGACCTATCTACTGCAGCACTCGAGATGCATCGTTCTTACCGCTTCAAAAGAAAGGAGCTTCTGCGGGATTGTATCATCCCTTGCAGGCCCGGCGATCAGCGTTGGGCGAGGTGAAACCCCGCTCTTTCTTCTCTTTGGGCTTTGTGCATATCCAGGGCTCACAAGGCGGGATGCCATCTCGTACCACTTTGCTGGTTAGACGACTGCATGGCCCTTGACACTGTGACACCTGGGACCTTGTTTTGCACACAGATGGAGCATCAGGAATGGGATGGGGGATGGGGAATGCCTGCAGTCGACTGTTTATATGACTATTTCCTGGTTGCAATACGACCACGACTGTCATCACTGACTGTCATGTACTTTTCGATACGTACTATGCCTTAATTGTACCATCAGTGCACCCCTCGCGGTTGGCGGACCGGTGCGATCGTGCAGCCGCAGGATCACGGATCACCCGCAATTCGATCCTGGTTTGAGGAGTCAAAAGTTCTCTACTGCACGCACCCAGTCAAATCGTCAAGCACAACCTGTCCAGGACGGCCACGTTTGTTGTCATGGCATCTGCAGTGTTCTACAATGAGCGGATCATTGAATGGCTGTTGTATCACTCCAACCCGAACTAGTTGAGGAACATGTTTCATCGACCACCAGGCGCAAGTTGCACCGCGCCGTTTGTTGCGGTGTAGTGGAATGCATTGAGCTTGGCTCCGGGCCTCTAACCAACCTAACGGGCGGGATCTCTGGCTGCACTGTCTTGCTCGTCATAGAGAAAAACTTGAATACCAGTATCAGAACATTCTCAATCAAGTGCGGGGTCTTTCTTTTTGCTCGGCGACTTGACAATGGATGGCGGAGATATCATCAAAACTCTGCGAGCATATGTCTGCGACACGAAATTAACTGTCCGAAAAGTCCCCGCTGCAGCTTGTATAAGACAGCCAAACTGAGCAGTCCACAGAGGCTTGTCTTACACCGCATCAACCGCATTCGACTCTCTGTGAAACCACATTCAGGCTCTCGACAAGCACCGTTTGTCTTATGCGACCATACTTGCTCATCCTCCTGTACAACTTGGTATCTGTTTCACCTAGCACTGATCCCGACATTGCAACCATGACCGACGTCGTGTCCGAGAACCAGGCTTATTTTGGGTGCGTATAGTATATTCTCTGAGCTGGATGATCGTTGCCAAACCCTTTGGGCGTATGCGGTTTGCTTAAGTTACTGGTTGTCTTTTCTTATGCTCCAAAGTAGCAGAGCGCACTACAGCATGCGATGCAGTGCTACACAATTCATCCAAAGTCCACTGCTAATGTAGTACAATTATAGCAAGATCGCCACCGAATATGACCAGCGCAATGCAGATGCGATTGTGCAGCTAGAGCGCGGCATCCGAGAGAGGATTCCATTCATTGGTGTCAAGCAAGATGCCAGGTTGCTGGACTACGCCTGCGGCACCGGCATGCTTTCGAGGGTACGAGTTTCCCCTCTCAGGAGAGATGACATCCGAGACATTGACTTGGACTGACAGTGAGTTACAGGTCTTAGCACAGCATACAAGTGAGGCTATAGGCATTGATTTGTCGGAGGAAATGGTCAGGGTATACAACGCCCAGGCTCAAAGCCATGTTAGTAGCATCCGCCGGCCCATCACATGAGCATGAAACTCAGTTACAACACATTCAAGCCCCTTCAGCCTCTTCAAACAGACCTGGATATCCTAACAGCGTACAGGGCTCTTCCCGCCAAGCCTACCAAGGCAATCTGGCTGATCCTGAGGACCCCTCCCCAACAGCCTTTGCTAATAGCAAGTTCTTCGGATTCGACGTTGCAGGCGTGGGTCTCGGATTCCACCACTTTGACAAGCCCGATCTAGCATCCAAGCAATTGGCCGAGCGCCTCAATCCAGGCGGTGTCCTCTTCATCATTGACTTTGTTGCCCATAAGATAGACCCCAAGGATGCCGCCCTGCGTGGTATAACACATCATGGGTTTATTGAGGACGAAATTAGGAAGATGTTCGAGGATGCTGGACTCACAGACTTTGCTTACCAAGAGCTCCCGGAACCTATCACATTCAAGGATTGTCACGGCCACGACCATGGCCACGGGCATGATCATAATCACGAGCACAATGAGAACAATCACAGCAGCAGTGGTGAGCATGTTCATAGCCATGGGATGAAGAAGGGCTCAACTACGACTAAGAGGATATTCATTGCCAGGGCGTCCAAGCCATAAAAGAGTGTCTAAGGACTGTCTCGTCGGCCCTTAACAATACGCCACCCATCATTCAGAGGCAAGTTTATGACCCTCAAGTATGTACGGTGCCAGTAGTTCACACGATGCAAGCTGCCGATGGCTGTCATTCTGGTATTCGGCTTCCAGCGTCTTCTTCAGTGACATTACTTAGCTGCGTCAATAATAAGTCAAACTCACACCTATAATTACATAATATCTCTCTGACGAGGTGTCTCATACGGGATCAATGGTAGTTCCAAGGAAAAATGGCAATCTGGAGCCATCTACAGCTGTTGTAGTTTTAGCCTGACTATCCAGGCTACCCAGCTCTCTCAGTGATCCTACTGGTGTAACATCAGCCACCAGACACTGGAATGAATAAAGAGATTCAGTTCACATCCAAGGCCCAATTGTAGCCCAGAAACAGCCCGTCTGATCCAACAGCCCGGTCATGATTTGCTAAAATAACCGTTCGTGACCGGAGGCTACTACTAGTCCTGCGTGAGTAAGGCAGCCCCTCTCCCTGGCAACAGACTCCTCTCCCTTCAAGTCTTCCCTCACACCCTTATAGGTTATACCCAACTGGACCGTCCCGTCCCGCCCTTGCGGTCGAAGAAAACCTGGTCCGGAGGAGGAGCCGTGAGTAATGGTGTGCGGATACATTCTTCCGGCAGCAGCCAAGCCACTCTCAATGTCAAGGGATAAAGTGAACCATTCTTGGCACATTAGTCAATCGATAGTCGAAGTAGGCTACGGGAAATTAGAGATGCCGCCTAGAGAAGAAAAGAAGAGAAGGGAGGGAAATGGCTTCTCCGGGGCGGAGCGATCCCGTGTCTGGTAGGCGGGAAAGGGATATCATGTGAGACTCGCCGCTTCAGCCTCATCCACGTTTCCAGAACGCCCATCGCAAGGTTCTCCCAAGCCGTGCGCCAAGGCTCTGCTCTGTTGAAGTACTTTTGACCACGCCCTTTGTTATTGATGAAAGGCATTGGGCAACTCTTGGTAATGAGTGTGAAACACACTTTTATTGTTGACGCTGGTGCCACTAAGCGGAGGTCTGGTCATTTCCGTCGAATATGCCAGCTCAAGTGCACGAGATACGTATCGATACATTAGCCCTGCCGTTGTCTGTGCGAGGTCAACTTGGATTATTGAAACGTCTGTTGGTCGTGTTGTAGTGACCGAGTGATGCAATATCATTGGGGTCTGATCGTCGGGAGATTATGAACTACCATCTCTGGACTAGGGGAGACTTGGCTCAGCTGCTGATGCGATCCCAGGACATGTTCATTAAAAATCAATTCTACGCTCTAAGAAACCATTTGGGTGCCAATGCTTGGAAGATTTTGGTCTTGACAAGCGGCTAATCTTGGCCGTCAAGTTCAACGACAAAAGCGCCACCGAGGAGAAGGGCCGGCTCTTCGATTCTATGATGCTCGTAGCTTGTATGTTGTCAGTAAATTGGGCACATGAGAAAGAGATAAGCCCCCGTCGACTTACCTGAGTGTTCCAACACCACCTGCCTCCAATAAGAAAGTTGGCCCTTCTCGTAAAGCGTAGCCAGCCCATCTCATAGCAAAGGCACGCAAGATGTGTCCATGGGCAACAAGTAACACGTCGCCACATTGATCGCTTCCTTTGTCCATGGCTGGCTTGTGATATTTCTCACGAATCTCTTCTATCAACTGGTCAAGTCTTCTGGTCACATCGTGGGGAGCCCTGTGAGAGTGTTAGACGGAACGACCATTGGAAGCTGATGATCATATGTAGGGTAGTCGGGTTTAGACAAATACTCACTCCCCACCAGGGCATCCGTCCTTCCAGATGTCCCAAGACCCTTTCAACCCTTGTTCGGCTCTGATCTTACGAATCTCAGGTGTTGTGATTCCTTCATAGTCACCGTAGTCCCATTCCCGGATGTAGTCCGTGACCTCCACCTCGGCTTCACACTGAAGACCAGTACCATCAGGAGCACCGTGAGGTGTCCAAGGAAGAGGGCGATTCAGCCCAAGGTTGAGAAGTTCAAATGTACGCTGGGCGCGTTTTCGTGGTGAAACGTAACTGTGCAGCGTATTAGTTTACTCTGAATCAGATAAAACCAACTTGGGTTGGTGACAGTGCGTCGTGGTTGGAATTCCGAATTCGCTGGCTCTTATTGGAAGGCCCTGCTAGAAGTACTCTCATACTGACTCCTTGGGAGTCATTGTCAGTCGAAGGAGACTTACATGTGAGCAATCTTCTTGGGGGCAATGAGACGATCCGGCCCAACAAGAGCCTTTCCTGTAGCTCTAACACGCTTCTCGCCGTTGGGAGTGAGTGGGATATCAGTCAAGCCAGTATGACGACCATCAAGTGACCATTCTGTCTCGCCGTGGCGAATAAGAAAGACACGGGGAGTTGACATGTTTGGAATGTTTGGAACTTGACGGGGATTGTGCGATTTCACTCGAATCAACCCAGTAGCAGTGCCCAGCTTCTAGACTATATCAAGCTCGTGAGAACCTGAAAAAATCTGTATCAGGTGTCAGCCAAGCTTCTCGAGTGGTGAGAAGGAATATGATCTGACGTGACAGTGGCCTGGTGATGGCGGGGTCAAACGAACCACGTCAAAGTTTTGAGAGGTATTATGGATGAAATGGAAGTAGCGGGTATTCTGTTTCACACGAAAAGAGATGGTTTGGGCAAGAAAACAAAATCGAAAACAAATCTCAATCTAGAAAAGGAGGAGGAAAGATGGCGAATGGATTATCTCCAACCTTGATTGTGGTGTTGAGGATGAAATGGATGGATTACGTTTGGGTGACAAACCCCGCTGTCTCATCAGTCAGGTAGGTACCTTAACCTACCTTACCTTACCGACCGTGTGGAGGGGTATAGGTTAGTACCTTAGCAGTACCTAGGTACTATTGGTACCTTGCACGTATAGGTTCCATTGACGTTCTTTCAACGTAAACATTCGCCCATCTTTTAGTACATAGACTAAGGTACCTAAAGTAGAGGCAAGGTCTCTCAAGGGTCCTTCTGGCAGGATAAATGCCATTGCTATAATTTGCAGCGGCCACTTTTGTCGCTTGCCTCATCGCAGTGGTTGAAGTTACGCGTGTCCATTGGGCGCATCAGCTTGCGCATCAGCTTGCGTCTCTGCTTGAAGTGAGATAATGGTCGAAACAATAAGTGAAACTCTTCATTCTCACGATAATACGATAACTACTAGGTACCTAACCAAGGTATATAAGAGATGAGTACCTTAGTAGCTACCTAGGTAGATAAATAAACAACCATGAATCTTATTCTCGCCAGGTGTAAATGCCCCAAAATGTAATCCGAGAGTCTTGATAAGCTCAGTCAATCATCCATTACCGTTCCTTCTGTACGTACGAACAAGAGAAAACCATACAATTCTTTGACTTCTAACCTTCTTTGTCCGTCTCCTTGCAACCAAATTCTTCACCTTCTAACCTACAATGCATGTCAAGTCAAATCTTTATAATCTTACCAATCCTTACCAATATTACTGGCTCCCTCTGACCTCAACCTCCCTAGGCCGTGACATCAACGATACCTCATCCCCCCCACGATGCCCCTCATCCCCACTACACCCAAGCTCTCAGCTGCACCCTGCTTAGTAAGGCCACCCCTGCCGCAAAAGATCCACTCGGCTCCCAACCTCCGTGATGCCGATAATTCTTCCTCCGCCGTGACCCTGACCCGGCGATCCGCCTCCGATTCTTTTGAAGATCCGACGCCGTCGACTCCTCCGATTGAGCTTCAATTCCTTGATTCCAGATCAAAAATTTTGTCTCCACCACCGCTCAATCCATCACGACCGACCCTAAGCTCCGCAAATTCGTCCTCTTCGACATCAGGTTCACATATTACTCCTGACAAGCTGTCACGCCGGCAGCGCAGTAAGCTTTCAGAAGAGATCTGGAAGGGATACTGGTAATACATACGAACTACCGGACAATAATAACACATGCGATGGCGGCACATCGGTGGACAAGACAAGAAAAGTTCAAACGCGGCGTTTGGGCTGTTGCCTTTGCAGCATGCATTTTTGCCGGCACCGTCACGGGCGCACAACTAAAAACAGACAACGAGAAGAAAGAGGTATGGCTAACACAACAAGTCACAAAGCATGACTGATTAAATGAGACAGGCAATTCAAGAGTTCCGGGCGACGTCTCCCAACGAACAAATAGCTGCTCTCCTATCCCAACGCAAAACTCTATTATCACAAAAGGCCGTCCTCCAAAGGAAAATGGATGACTTCGAAGTGCGTGTCAAGGAACGCGAGGCTGAGAAGGCGAGAGAAAAGGAAGGCCCATGACTGTGGCAACATCATAGGATTGGTGTGGTTGTATTATTGTGTTGTAACTCTATGGCATCTTGTTGGAAACGAAGCATAGGCGTTATGGATGGTTAAAAGGTGGTTTACTGGACCAGGGCATCTACTACACATTCATAATAGCACGAGCCTGGAGGGTGTAAAAGATTAGAAGCTTCCACCGAGACATGAGATTGTTTAATTAACGTTTTATTGATCGAGTTGCATGTCATGCCTTCTCCCTACGCCTGACCGCCCTGCCATGCCATGCTCCTGTCCGTTTTTATTCATCAAATCATCTAGCACCATTCCCAGGTAGCCATATACTCGTAGTCAAGTTCATCCTAGTCGCTCTTTTTTACTCCAGGATACCCTCGGCAGTGGGCAGAGGAATGGCTCGATACAAGAGGATGAGAGCAGAGTGAGACTCACCACCACCGGCGAGAGTCGCAATCTTCTCAGCTTCAACCTCTGAAACCTTGTCGTCGTTGAACCACCACCACTTGCCATCCTCCTCACCCTTCTTGCCAGTCTTGGGATCAACGGGCGCAGCCTTCTTGACATATGAGGTGTAGTGGCCACTGTCGGCGCTGGCACCTTGATGTGTTACGACACCTCGGAGCTCGTACAGACCAGACTGATTGGCGCCATCGTCGTTTCGCAGCTCGGGGTTGATGAGAGCGTTGAGCTCCTTCTTGGCCTCAAGAATGGAAGCGTTTCTCTCAGCCTCGATGTCGGCGTCTGTCTTGTATGTCTCGCCCTCCTCGCCCATGATAACGTCGCCATCTGCTGACTTGCCCTCCTTCTTCTCGGCCTCCTTCTTCTCCTTCTCGGTGAGAAGACCAGCGCCGCCTGGGATATCGCCGACGTCCTGATCGTGAGTCTTCTTACGTCGCTTACGGGCCCGCTCGATATCCTCTTCATCCTTGCGGATCTCACGAACCTTGTCGCGCACAGGAATAAGAGCCTTCTTCAATTCGTCGGAGCAGAACTCAACAATATCAAGCTCCATGGGGAAAGTAACCTTTCGCATGATCTTGGCCTTCTTCTGAGTCTCTCGTTTCCAGAAAAAGCGCACAAAGTGCACTGTCAGGTACTTGGGAGCACGAGAGATCTTGGAAGTCTTGGTGTAGACTGCATTACGACCCAGAACTTCTGACTGCTTCTCAAGCTTCTCTTTCAGGGCGGCGGCAATGCCATCTCGCAGATGATTTGTTGAGCTGTCAATGTGGCAGTTGAGTTTGGCGAAGCTCTCCTTGTTAATGATGGGCTGTTCGCCAGCATTGCGCGCCTCTTCCTCATCACACTCCATTACCGAACTGAACTCGCCAGACATGTACTTCTCTACGAAGGAGGTTTCCGAGGTGTTTTCGTTCTTGATGCGAAGCTTCTGGTTAAGCTGCTGCACAATCTGGGACCAAGCCTCCTCTGCATCCTGCTGAGCAAAGCCTTGTCCTGTCTTGGACTTCTCCGCAAACTGGGGAAACACCACTCGCAGAGCGTTTAAGAAGTTCATGGGAGGGAAGGAGTCCTGGGTTTCTCCCATTCTCTTGTACAAGGTTGACAGTTGAGATGCCAAGTCCATGTTCGTGCCTGTCATCATAAAGCTGCTGGTGTTGCCATCGGGTTGGTACGTGTCGAGCGCCTCCTGGAGCTCTGGAATCAGACGCAGAGTCTGGAGGGTTGAGTTGAGATAACATGTGTTTCCAAGGTTGATCAGGCCGGCGGGTGTAGCACCAACTTGTTGAGCCTGCTCAGCCTCTGTCATATCCTCGACAAACTTGATCGCCTCCTTTGGTCGGACAAGGGCGTCACCACCAGCGCTTGGGGTACCCATCATCATAATGACCTGGCCGTTCTTCAAGCCGAGTTTGCTCATATTGGCATCATCTTTGAGTTGCCCACCCTTGAGCAAAATCTTTTGGCGTTCGGGTTCGACATTGGTCAAGCTGAACATTTGGAGTTTGAAGTCCTCGCCAGTAGAGCTGGGGTCGATCTCGACATCGTGCTTCTTGCCTTGATGTTTCACCACGACTATGGTCGGTCAGTAACTGTTTGTGCAATTGGGCTAGAAGCCATGAAAATGCGGCCATGGAAAATTACTGACCTGATATGGATGGCATGGTTTCGGTCTATCAGAGCTCAAGCTTTGAAGGAGGGGTGTGGTAAAACGTATTCGAGTCTGTCCAGGCGCTGGATGCCGTCTATTCGGGGGTTCTATCAAAGACGGGTCTAAAAGAACAATATAATAGCAGAAGGAAAAGAAAGCGTCCTAAGTCAGCGTCCCTTTGCTCAAGGTCGATGTTTGTGAGGCGTGGAAGATGCTAGAGGTGCGTCACCAAGTGGTACCTGGACGAAGGCGAAATGTTAGTGGGGAAAGCGGTGTAGTTTCCGCGGGGCAACCAGAGAGTCCCAAGAGAGAGCTGTGGCTGTGATGTTATCAAGCCACAGACAGCTCTTGAGGCTCAAGCTTTACACGTGAACCTCCAAGATTCCCCTGTCATCGCCCCACCTAAAGACACGCGAGACGTCAGGCTTGGGGACGCCTCACCAACAACTGCGCCTCACATCGCTGAAGCTCCAACCTCCAACGTCAACGTCGACTGACCCCGCCGAGCTCCGTGTTCACCGTCGACATCTACATTCGTGCTATTTTTATTAATCGAGGACGTCTGAGGACGTATTTGTTGTCATGGTACATGCTCACTGATATCTCACGATCCAGACCGCAAGCTGACAGCTATCCCCCGCTTAGTCTCAATCCCTCCGACCCTACCTGCAATGCGTACGCAGCAGCTTGACCGCAGCGCTCACACTCTCCAACTTTGCTTCCCAGACCGCCGAGCGACACAACGTTCCAGAGATTGAGGCCCAGACGTCCCCCGAGGTCTTGCTGCAGCCACTGACCATTGCGCGCAACGAGAACGAGCGTGTCTTGATTGAGCCCAGCATCAACTCCGTCCGTATCAGCATCAAGATCAAGCAGGCCGACGAGATTGAGCATATTCTGGTCCACAAGTTTACAAGATTCTTGACGCAACGTGCGGAGTCCTTCTTCATTCTGCGGAGGAAACCTATCAAGGTCGGTTACTGGTCATGCGATACTCAATTGAGTTACCCTCGACTGACGTTGTTGTAGGGTTATGACATTTCTTTCCTGATAACAAACTTCCACACCGAGGAAATGCTGAAGCATAAGCTTGTCGACTTTATCATTCAGTTTATGGAAGAGGTTGACAAGGAGATCTCTGAGATGAAGCTATTTGTGAGTAGTTGAATCGTAGTCCCAAGTCAACTCCGTGCTAACTTGTCGCAGTTGAACGCTCGAGCACGATTCGTGGCCGAGTCTTTCCTTACACCTGTGAGAATGATCCAACCGCCAATAACATAACCTATGAGATGACTGACTTGAGCAGTTTGACTAAACCCCTCAGCTGGTTTGAGGCTTGAAGTACGCTTGGGAGTGTCAGTTGTCACAATGTTTCTGTGACCAGGCAAAATGTATCAGCCATTCATGATAGCATTGAACTGCGGAGGCTCTGATAGGCGAGCCTCATGCCGTGATGAGGAAGGAGGCTCAAGAGAACGACATTAGACATTAACTTTGCGGACCTTAAAGAATCGAGATGCACTTCTTTCTGGAAACGAAGCCTTTATTGCATCCGACAACATCATTCTGAAGAGAGGCCATACTTTCGGCTCTTATTCCCAAATTACCTAGGTAATTCGTAAGTTTCTCAATCAGAGTACCGCCAGTTGAGGAAGGAGGCATTGTTGTGATTGCCTCGTGGGATCAATGGATCTTTACGTAAGAAATTAACACATTTTGAACCAACTACCATTGTCTTATCCTTTATAATTGATCAACTCATTTTTCATTAGCGTTATTGTTACCTTTATCCTTATTCTATCAGTCACTGGTCACTGCTGAACTCAATTCTCACAGTAGTAAGTGAATCACTGTCAATCACTTGCAAGGAACTGTCTCTGATATCCCCTTTCTATTGTGCTCTGCTTTCAGCCTTTTCTCTTCTTCTTCTTTAGACAAGTGCCCAGCACCGTCAAGCTAAAGCAATTCTTCAAATGCCTTCGTTGCTTGGAGTCAATGGCTTGACCCTAGTGCTGCTTCGTTGCTAGGCACCTTTTACTCGACCCTCAACAACAATTCCACCACAAGCGCCCACCGCATTATTTCAAGCTTGACAACGCTAACCTGTCATGCCTGCATCTTCATCGCTTTGAATCAGTCGTTGAGATTCTTCTGCTTTCTCTCTCTATCTTCTGCTCTTTGCAATTAGCTTTTTTTTTCTTTCCTTTCATCCTCTAACCCTAACCACTCTTCAACCTTGACACTCTGGCCATTCCGCTCTATCAATTCAGGTCATCTTGTGATCTTTCAAGATAACTTGACCAAGGTTTGTATCCTTTCCCTTGCTTCCTGAAGCAGGAAGCCTTTTCATTCATTCATTCTTCAACCTCGAGCCTACGACCTTCATCCTTGAAATACTGACTTCTACCCAACACTTTCACCCGGCAACGCTAACTATCTACCAAGCCCAGTGCTAGCCTTTAGATGCTCTGAAGGCATTTCTTTGCTTTCTCGCCTACGCCCTTACGCCCGCCATACACGAACCCTGCGAAACGCCAACCCCAAAACCCGAACAGTTACGCGCGCGTCTTGAACGTAGCTCGCCGATTGTGCCCAGGTTGTTTCAGTAACATCTCTGTAACTCCGCATCGTCTCCATCAGCAGCAGTGTGTTGACAGTCCGTAAGTCCACTTTCCCGTGTCTTCTTTAGAAGCTGCGTGCAAGATGAATACCTGCAAGCACCGTCATCCCGATATTCTCACCAATATTTACCTGTATTTTACCTCGCGGCCGACTCTGACATGCCTTTCAAACAACAAGGCGGGGTTCAGGAAGCTCAAAAGACAGCGTCCACTCCCTGCGCGCAACCATCGTCTGAAGCGCTTGCAAACACTCCCTCTTCATTCTACAACGAAACTTGTACCTGCAACTCATCCTTGGGATCATGCACTGACCGTGAACTTCAGAAAAAGTTTATATGATCACGTGTGACCTTGACTGCTTTACCCTTCAATTTCTCATCACTCCCCTGATCTCTTTCTCCTTTCTCTTTCATTCTACCAACAACTTCGAGTGCCTAAGCTTCTACCATCTTCTTTGATCTTCAACTTACCTCAAAGTCAAGTGACTTATTGTAGACACTCAGTTCAAAAACACAGCTGTTTTCCCCAAACTGTCACTCACCGTGCCCGAAAAACATTGACACAAAGCTTCGACTGGTAAGCTTTCCCCGCACACTACCCAATAGTTCAACAACTAGGGATCTCTCACTATTGCAGTTCAGAATCTATTCGTTGAACTCTACTTTAGTCAATGCTATTGATATGCTGACTGACAACTCCTTCAAGTCAGACCAACCCCCATCACCTCTGGTCTATCCAGATCGTTCTGAGCTTCCGATGGCTCACCAAGACTCCGGAGCCCAACGCTCTGGCCAATCAGCTTCCAATCCTCCGTTCGATGCACCGACCTTCTATCCGCAGCCTCGCGGAGCCCAAGGTTCGGACGGCGGACATCAACCAGAGGCTGCTTCGCATATAGTTTCCAATGCGAATTCTTGGATCCCGTCAGCCCAACAGGCTCTTCACAATGCCCTTCAGGTAAGTGCCTGAGACTCTTACAGATATGGCCTCTCAACCACCCACTAACTCTGGAGCAGGCCAGCGGATATGCTGCTGCCCAGCCTGGCATGAACATGGTAACAGCGATTCCTGCACAGTACTCTGGCTTTTCTGGACCTCCTACGGCACCGCCCAATAGCCCCTCGGATGGTGCTGCTCATGCAATGTACTCAGTCATGTCATACGCCCCTAACGCTGTGGCCCCTTAGATGGGAGGCCACTACCAAGGCATTGGCGTGAACATGGTCGCTGAGACAGTCAACGGTACAATCGATGGCATGGCCAACAACAATAATGCTGCTCCTTTAACATCTGGGCATATTTCCCACATCATGGCTAGTGGTGCTGCCCCTTCGTCCAACGATAGCCCCGAGCATGTTATCGTAAATGGATCGGCAAATGCTGCTACAACAAATGAGGCTTCTCGTGGCAATCACCTCGCAAACGGCAACACTGGGGGTCTTGGTGGTTCAGGGATTGGCAATCGTCTTCCCCATGGTACACAGCTTATTGTGAGTCTTAGCTTATCCTGTTTGTCTTATGTCGAAATACATAAAGCCTTGTGGCAAATTTACTTCAAGACCCATCCTAACCTTGACAATCATAGGATACTCAGCATACTCAGAACGGCAACTCTGGCAGTGGAGGACAGACTAGCTTCCTGTCTCCTCCCCGTGATCGCTCATCGGCATCTCAGCCAGGCAGCCAACATTCTGCTCGCTCCCACCCTGCTACTGGTGGACAACAGTTCTACACGCCTATTGGGGCCTCCCAGACCAATGTTTACAACCCCGGCTTGCCTCAGAGTGTTTCCTACAATTCGGGTCTTTCTCTTGCAAGCCCCAGTCGCACTCCGCATCACTACAGCGGACACCGCATGAGTGTTTCGCAGTCTACTCCCAACTCGGGACCCAACCATCATCTGACAGAGCCGCGAAATTACGCACCACAATCATCCGCCCAGGGTATCAACAGCTTGCCTCCTCCTCGATTCGACTTGGGTCTGCAAGCTACTCCTATGACACATGAATCCGCCCCCCAGGATCCTTTTGGTAGTCCCGAACGTGCTGAGCCTACTGCATTGATTCCATTCCCGAATCTGCCTCCACCCGCTGTACAGCAGGCCATGCTTGCGGCCCCTATGACCGGGCACTTCACCAGCAATATGTCGCCTGAGCTTTCCAAGCTGGTAGACACTCCTTCCGGCCTTCCCGCATTTGAGACTGCAATGAAACCTGAGTTCTTTCCTTTTGCAAGCGGCCCTGGCTCTGCCAAAGCCTCTGTTGCTGGCGCTGTCCGTCTTAAGAACGTAAGTGCCTGTTTAGTTTGAGTTTCAATTCGGTTTTCTGATCTCGTTAGATACCCTTCTCAACCAAGCGCGCCGAGATTGTGGCCTTTATCGGCCGCAATAGCCGTATGTTGCCGGATATCGAAGAGCCTATTCATATAATTATGGACAGGGCAACGTCGAAGACTATGGATGCCTTCGTGGAGTTCGTCACCATGGAGGATGCGATGCGTTGTGCTGAGAAGCACCACCAACATGCTCAGGTTGGCCGTGTGAGTCGTCTTGGAGAACGCTCCATTGAGGTTGAGCTATCGAGCCAGTCAGCCATTATGCAGGATCTCTTCCCTCTTGCTCATGGCGTGTTTTGGGATGGCGCAACTCCTAAGGTACTTCCCAATAACCATCAAGAGCCTTGGGAGAACTTCAAAGGCTTCATCTCCCCTGAAGAGATGGTCATGCTCGTCAAGCATGTTGAGGTCCCTCATCGATCTCCATTCTCAAAAGAGTGCCCCCAGCGCCCCTACGAGTGCCTCATTAGCACTCTCCGCAAGTTTCCCTGGTACGCCGCTGATCACATCACCATTTCTCAGCGGGGTGCAATGTACAAGGCGACGATCAAGCTCCTTCGTCTGCTCAGCAGATCAGTTTCGCAGCAGGATGATCCTGTCAACCTCACCTCCCAGCTTTTTCAGCGAGTTGTTCAGACTGCGATGCAGTGTCATGGCTTTACTGCCCTTCAGAAGGATAACATTGCCTTCATGGTTCAGATGATCCCTATGGAGCAGCAGCGCCGCCACCACCAGCCTGCCAACGCCAACTGCTGGGTTCATCAGTACGCCATCATGCGAAAGCCCGACGCTCCTCTCGACCTTGTTGAGTGGTACATTCGTCTGATCCGTGAGCAGAGCACTCGTGATGTCCTGGTCCGCCCTATCCATGAGCGTACTGTCATTCAGGAAACACTCAAGGAGACTGATGAGTACTGGGGTTATTTCTTCAACGAGGTCAACTACATCCAGGGTCCTCAGTTTGATCAAATGACTCTGGGACAGTGTGCCTACCTCGAGCTTTCAGCTATCGAGAGAATCCTTGGCCGGGCTCTCGGCTACAACTGAACAAACGACCAGTAGTACCGTTGTTGCTCTGTTGCGGTGCCCTGTTAATAACAACTTGATTTGCTCCATGACTTTGCACATCACAATTCGGCCACCCGACTTGCTTTTTTCTTCTTCTTTTTTTGAGTCGGCCCTATGAGGCTACTCATTTCGCTTCATTTAGATTTCTTTTTCGCACGTATTGTATCTCAGCGTCGCACTGGACCATGTCACCAGTGATCTTTGGTCATCTTTTTCAACACCCAAGACTCCCTAGCCACTTCTTCAGCAATATTTGCTACTCAGCTTTTGGTTGACTTACTCGGGGCTAAGGCTAGAGGACCATAACGACTGGAGGAAGAAAACGCGAGGCGCACTAATAAGCAGGATTTAATTCGGGAGCGAAAATGGATGCCAGCTCAGGGTTATACAGAGGACACTAACATGGTTCGGAGTTCAAGGAGTTTGAGGGATATCGCCTGTGCTTTTGGGTCACTCTAGAGTCTGGTGGCTGTATGTAAACTAGTATAAAAAAAACCAAGAAAAAAAACCGTTTTTGATAGATTATGGTGGCTCTGATGCCGTGCTGTGATGTTGACTGGGTTGATGGTACGTATTGATTGTACAGTGTACGGAGTCCAGGGTACTTTGGCCCGACTGTTTCACCTTTTGCAGCTCCTCTTTCAAAGATAACTTGCCTGCTTGCATTCTGCTCCGGGATTCACACAGTACTTCCGAAACGGCTTGTCGGCCGTTCATTCTGTCACTTGTCATGTTTTGGATCTACTACCTCTGCCCGTTCATGGACTTGAGCAGGGTGTGTACATAATAAGACTTGAGAATGGATCAATTGATTAATGCAGCCCTGAAAAGCTGCATATTTACGGATGTTCATGTCCAGACACTGGATATGCCCCCCTGTAAGATTAGTGCCTTACAAGTAGTACCTAGGTAGGTAGCTATAGCTCCAAGGGGACGCAACAGCAACTTTGGGGAATATCCTAAGTGAGGAAAACATTTAGATACTTTAATTAAAGGCCTTCCAAGTCTACACTGCCTAAATTTACGCATGTATTGTACCTAAGTCACTTGTCTACCTAGGATAAAGGTCCCAAGTTAAGTACAGTAGCTGGGAATTATAGGTAAGGTAGAGAGAAACCCCTAGAAAATTCTATTGGATGTTAAGTGGCTAAGTTTATTTCTCAGCGTTCAGCCAATGAGAAGGAACAGTCATCAGAGTGTAAACGGCCTTCAGGGCATCATCTCCACTTGCCGAAAAGACAGGGCGTTTCCCGCCCTTGGCTCACGGACACTAAGGTAGGATCGGCCGTCAAGCTATCTCCCTTAATAATAAGGTACCTACCTACCTGGTACCTAACGTTAAGGTAGTTACTCACCCGATAATTCGTGCTCCCTTCTTGAACGAACAAACAACATCATCAGTCGAATTATATTCGTCGAAACGAGTTTCACTTTTCCGTGTGTGTTTGTTTGTTTGTCTTTTATTATTGTGCTCCCGTCTCGCTCGGCAGGTGCACCAAAACAATCCACTTCAGGAGCCGCGTCAGACAAGACTCGTCAAGTCAACAAGGACAAGGACAAGGACAAGCTGAACACACAAAAAGCTCCCATCCCCCACCATCTCCATCACTGGACTCATCTCATCATCAACCATCAACCATCAACCATCCTGCCATCTCCCACCTCCTAATAGCCTCAACCACTACCATGGCTGCCGAACAGGATAAGACCGTTCCCGCTGCTGTCCCTGCTGAGAACCCTGCAACTCCCGAGACGCCTCTTACCAAACTCAATGCTCGCCTTGAGGACATCTTCGCCAGGACACTTCACAAGGAGATGTGGGGTGTCCAGCTCACCAATATTGACCATGTCCCGACAAAGGTCGTCCTGCAGAAGTTCCTCCGCGCTAACAATGACGAACCAGTGGCAGCTGAGAAGCAGCTCACTCAGGCTCTCGAGTGGCGCAAGAAGATGAACCCTACCGCACTCGTCACCCAGACTTTTGACAAGAGCAAGTTTGGTGACTTGGGCTATGTCACTGTCCATAAGGGAGAGAATGGCAAGGAGACCATCATCACCTGGAACATCTACGGTGCTGTCAAGGACAACAAGGCCACCTTTGGCAATGTAGAGGAGTAAGTTTCAAACCCAGCCTCAGGGAGCAGAAGATCTCGCTATACTACTCTGAACTTGTAGGACTATTGATAAATTCATCAAATAGTCTCAAAGTGTGGAATAGTTCAGCTAAATCTTTATATAGCTTACGTCTAGAGTCTTGGGTTTTCTTGTTTAAATGAAACAGCTTCACTAACTCTACACCAGGTTCATCAAATGGCGCGCTGCCATCATGGAGCTCAGCGTTCAGAAGCTCAAGCTAGACCAAGTCACTGAGCCAATTCCTGATGGGGGTGAGGATCCTTACCAGATGATCCAAGTCCATGACTACCTCAATGTCAGTTTCTTCCGCATGGACCCCGCCGTTAAGGCTGCCAGCAAGGAAACCATCTCCGTCTTCTCAATGGCTTACCCTGAGTTGCTCGCGCACAAGTACTTTGTCAATGTTCCCGCCATCATGGGATGGATGTTTGGCGCCATGAAGCTCTTCCTTGCCCCTGCTACCCTCCGCAAGTTCCACCCCATGACCTCTGGCACTACACTGGCCACTGAGCTCAAGGGCATCGTTTCTACTTTGCCCAAGGAGTATGGTGGTCAAGGGCCAAGTGTCAAGGAGGGTATGTCTGTCTCGCTGACTGAGGCGGGTGAGACCAAGGCTGAACCTTCACCTACTGAGGTTCCCGAGCAAACTGCTGCCGCTGACTCTGCCACTGACGGAAAGACTGTTGTCGCTCCCGAGCCAGCTCCCGCTACTGAGAAGCCACTCGCTGCTGAGCCTGTTGTGGCCCCCGGAGCTCCTGCCCCTGCTCCCGCTCTTGCTGCAGAGGCTGTCCCAGCTCCAATTCCGGCTCCTCTAGAGGCAGCCAAAGCTGAGACTGCGGAGCAGGCTGCGGAGCAAGCTGGAGAGAAGCCCATCGAGGAGACCTTGGAGAAACTGTCCGTCGACCCAGCTGAGCCTGAGAAGAAGGACACACTTGCTACCGATGGTGAGAAGAAGAAGACGGCTGCCTAAGCAGTATTGCGTGCGAGTAAAACGGTGCGAGTGAGAGAGTGAAGGATACCAAAAAACCGTGTGATTTGATACCATAAACAATACCCCATTCAGTTATGAGGAGCGCACCAGAGGCGAAAATCACTGCTTAGAGATGTCATAATTCCACAATAGACTGAGATCGAGAATTGAGATGCTAGTTTTTGTAAAAGGACATATTGTGATATCTTTTGTGGCCGTACTCGAGAATCATGATGTAGAGGCCGGCTACGCAGGAGAGGCAAAACTTTCGGCTTGTATCCTATCTAGGTGTCGAAAATGCTTGGGTAAGTCTAATGTATCTTTAAAGATCTTGAGGCTGTTTAGTTATGACACTCCGACTGAGCGTCAGAAGTTTTATCATACTCTGAGGCTAGAGGACCTAGAAGGTGGTGCGTTTGCTGCCAGGTGGTAATGATGATGCAAGGATAAGTAGATTGTAGGGATTCTCAGGGAGTGTTTGTGGTGACTGCGGTATGAATCACTACCTAACTAGGTAATTATGGGCATTTGAAACGGCTGGAACTTCCTGGTGCAGATATGAAGGAGTGACGCCTCAGTTAGGAAGTGTTCGACTGAATACCGAAGCGAACACAACTCTCGACTATCGGCTCTTTTTGTGTGTTTCAGATGGCTCTGGAGAAAGAGAAGTCAAGAGTCAAAAGCAAAACAAAGCTTTAGGCCTCTGGATTTTGTCAAGATATTTTTCATTTCACGTCGTTGACAACTGATGGCTTCAACCTCAGTGCAATTTCCAACGTACACTAGAAATTCATCACGTCTCGGAAGTCACAGCCGTTAGAAGAGCAGACTTGGTGATTTTTATCCTATCAGAGAGTACTTAAACTTGATCGAGAGAAGTGATAGGATGATGCTGTCAAGTACTGGCTGTCAATATCAGCTGGCAGGTGAGTTGCCTATAGCGCTCACTACCTACCGTACTTTTGAAGTCATGATCTTTATAGCGTTTTGACTATCGCCGAGGCATCAGAAACAAACAGAATATGTGACAGCGAGTTCAAGTGAAGGGAAGTACCCGGCACTGATGCAGGAAAATGCACCACCAAAAAAAGAAGTCTACAGTGGGCGTAAACGAGAACGAGCTACGTTAGCGGAGCGGCTGGCTGGTCTTGATCCGCGTAAATACACCCGCCGCGAGGATGCGTCACTTTTGATGGAACTCAAACATGGCCAAATGCATAGAAAGATATTTATGGTATTTTCATGGTGAAGCTGTTCTACGAGAGAATGGGGCAAGGGACGAATTCTACATCCTGACGGCAGCCTTCAGAGACCATTCTACTCCGAGGTTGGAATTGGTGTCGATATGCGCACCAGCCAATGTACATGCACAAGGTAGGTACTCTCAAAATAACAATAACTGACATAAAAAACACCGCCCTATGCAATATTTATAGACGTCTTCTATGATGCCATGTTAGCGAGAGACATTGGTCTTACTGGAGAAATTGGTTGTCCTAGACCTCTTTAAGTGCATTTGCTCACCTCGACCTCAACGATACAGGACTGCTGGGGTGGGCTGTCGCTCGATTGGCAAGACCACGGCATTTGATCTGATTGGCGCTTTGAAGTTTTGAAAGAAAAAGTTTGCTTGTTGTACGAAAGACAGTTGAGGGCAATGCGAGTAAGCTTCGGTGATGAATTGGTATGATCCTGCCTGCGTATGTGCACATGATGTGGTGATATACCACTGTAGATGTACATGGCACTGAACTGATGATACCACAAACGAGCAGACCGAGTCCAAACTTGTCAACACTTGCAGAAAACAGCAGCAAAAGACTTTACGAAGGGATGGATACCGGCGCGCGCCATTCGTTCAGTGCGTTGAATACCACTGGCCCATGAGATATCGAGAGGCACTTCTGTTGATCACTGTTGACCACTGTTGACCGTATCAGTGAAGCTTCAGGCCAATGTCCCATCTTGTATGAGAATAGAGACAGTATGAGCGGTGCAATTTCACACTAGATAAATCTTTTTGCGAACAACACTGACTGAGGTGGTGCTGGAGTTGCAGGGGAGGGATGAGGCCGGGCTAGAACCCGTGATTTGGTGATCCTTCAGGTTACATGGGCGATATGCGTATTTTCCCGGCAAATGTTGACCTTGAAAAGGCTTGAACAAGTCGAAACGTCGCCGACAGAATCAGAATGCACGGGTCTCTGGAGTCAAGTGATAGGCTTTCTGTTGCTGCAAGGGAGTGTTATCCGGAACTAGGGGATCTTTGGTGCACGGCACTTCGGACGCAAGATCGTGGGCGCAAATAGAGCGCAGTCGACTTTGAAGTTTTTCCTTTGCATCTGAGTACGAAATGTAATTTTCGGGTTCAATGGGCAAACCGAAGTGTTGGGCTCACTCTTGTTTGGCGTGTAGTGTGGAAGTGGTTTGAGGTCCGTGAGAACCTCAGTACCCGCCCTTTTCGGAGTAACTCACGCGCTGCCCCTGAACATGGAACGCAACGTCACTCATGAGAATTTTCTAGAAACCAAGACTTTTTCGATTTTTTATTGAACACGAGACTTGGACTGACCCTGCGGCATTGAACAATTATATGAAGATCGCGTCTGTGCTGAAACATGGCACCTCCGGTACTCGGTAGCCGAGATGCTTGGTCAACGAGGCTGTGATGCGGTATCCGGATATCGTCACTCTGAGATAACTCGACAACAGGCGATACACATACTCAAATTTCTGCATCGCCCGTTTTGAGTGAATACACGAGTTTGAATCGGTCGGATAAAGTGGTGGTATCTGAGTCAGATGCCGTCAAGGCTGAAAGTGGCAAAGCAGTGGAAGACGAGATATCGAGATGGAGACCTGTAACTCGAGCAATATCGAGCGTGTGTGCATGCGATCAAAAGATAAACATGTGCATAGAATCAAGCGCAATTTTTCCAATGCCATGAATGCTTTGGCCGGTATCGTACCGCCCTCGGAAATAAAGTAGCCTCTTGAGCCTCGGGTGGTCTGGTCTGTCTGTTTGGCCTTGCTTTGGTCTAGGAGATTCGCGTTTGCCTCGAAATTGAGCCAGCCATGTTCATCCTCGCATCCAACTGTTGATTTTCTCCTCTTTTGCTCCCTACATCCCGTCCCATCCAAGAGCGCGCTCACTCATCAGCCTTTTTTTTTCTGGGGGTCGAGCGAACTCAACTCAACTCTGCTCAACTCCCTTCTCTTCCTTGCTCTCCCAGCCACACACTCTCTCTTCTACAACCAACTACAACCAGCTGCAACACATCAATACCATCCATCTATCTCTTGTAGTATCAAGAGCCTAGGTATTGATGTATTACACTTGAGCACAAGACTTTTATTCTCCACTATTCGTCTCTATATCTCTCTCATCTCGTTTTTCACCCTTCTTTCTTCCTTCATCCCCCCTCCTTTCATATCTCTCTCAATATTCCTTTGACCCTCATCACGTCCTGGCCACTCAATCCCACTTTTTTCCTTAAATCGACCAACAAAGAACGCGACGAGGTCCAAACGCAGCATCAACGTTCATTATTGAACTTCTTTCAAGAGAGGACAATACAACACAATACAATACCGCACAAGATAAAATAACCCGATCTTGCTTTACCTGTAAGTTGCTCTGATACACTCTTTTTCATTCGTCAAAGAAGAGTGATTCACTTTATCGAGTCTATTTTATTTGATTACTGCCGTCTTGCTTTCCTCTATCAACAACATCACATCAACCTCCCTCCTGTCTTTGACACTCTCCGTATTCTCTCGCTCACCGAATCCATCCATCCATCTCCTTTTTCGGCCTTTCTTATTCCTACGCGGTAACCACCATAGTACGTACCAAGCATTATTAGCCTTGGACCTTACCTTCCTTCCTTTTCCCTGCCTGCCCTGGGCAAGTCTAAGGTTGGACCGGCGCGCGCGGGGGGCAAGCACCACCCACTCGACTGGGTATTACTGTACCTGTCTAGTCGCCCACGCTCCTTCCCGCTCCCATCTCCATCTCTGGGCGCGCCGCGTTTGCTTCTCACTTCCACTTCATTTAACTCTCTAACTCACACTTTCTGCCTTCTACACGTTAAATTTTGTCAAGCACAACCACTTGACCTTTCTCTCTCTTCAACCTACCCAAATTATCCATTTTCTTTACTCTTTTTTTCTACATTCTGAATGACTCCTGGGTTCTAAATATTTCGCGTCAAACAGTCTATTACACCACTCAGGCGAGCCTTTGCCCCTGCCGAAATGGCACTCTTATTGTCCTCTGAGGGCGCCTTTGAGGTCAGCACCACGGACGATTCTTCCTCGAATGTCGCGTCTGCAACTTCAACACCTCCTACTACCGTCGCCGATGAAGCCAGTCTTCACTCCGATTCTCCCAAACGCGATGTCGTTCATGTTGCACTCGAGCCTGACTCTCCCCAAGTCGCGCCTACTACAACCGAGCCCACCGAGCCCGACAACGCCGCCAATGCGCCGCCGCCTGCCCCAATTCGCTCTCGACGTAGCCGCGTTAGTGCACCGGTTTACAATCTTGTTCAATTGAGTGGTACAGCTGGCCATGGAAAGCGACGCGCCAAAGGAGACATTGTCGCGGACCGACGACGAAGAAGAAAGACCATCTCCGGCCCAATCTTGGGCGATGACAAGGGAACGTCCAATACTCCCCAGGATGCAACACCTGAAACCATACGCAGTGGTATCGACGCACTGGGAGCTACTCAGTCGGCAAGCAAGCTGGACTCCCCCCGTGCTCGTCGCCAGAAGATCGTGGAGGAGAGTAGCTCAAGCAGGCGTTCCTCTACGCGTCGGTCCAGTGTCTTTGCGCCTATCGCAGCTACACCTATTACTAAAAACACCAAGGCTACCAAACGGAGTCGCAAAGCCATAGAAAAGCCCTCGACACCCATGTCACGCGAGCTGAGGCGTCTACAGGACACCAAGGAATTTGCGCACATCGACGAGAAGCCTGTGGTTTTGAGTGTGTGGTCAAACGGAAAATTTGTTGACCCTAGGGCTGCCAAAGCAGCCTCACGAAAGAAGGCTGAGCCTGAACAAGCTACCGAGGAGCCCAAAGAGGCTGAGACCGAGCCCGTGGTTAACACCAGGAAGCGTCGGGTCAAGAAATATCTTGCTAAGGGTCTTTACGCTGGACAGGATGCTCCCATTGACATTTCTAAGGGCTTGACCGTGGGAGAGAAGAAGGCCTTGGCTCAACTGCCGGAACTTATTCCCAGCGGTCGCGTCAACAAGACAATGCCTTTGCCCATGTTTAATGGTCTGCGCACACTCATTGAAGGCCGCGACTTCAAGCTCCCCTACCAAGTCTGCAACCCGCTTCCACCAGGTCAACCCAAACCCGATGAATGGAAGAAAATGACAAAGAGTAAGTTTTGTACCGAAATTGCAAGTCTAGCACTAACGCTGTCTAGATCGCTTCATTGGCGAATCTAAGGATTACTGGAGAAAGTCCCCCCACTTCCACGACTATTCATCGAAATGCGTTTGCAAACCGGAAGATGGGTGTGGCGAGAGCTGCCAGAATCGAATTATGCTTTACGAATGTGATGAGCAGAATTGCAATGCGGGCAAGCAGTATTGCACCAACCGTGCTTTTGCTACCCTCACGGCGCGCCGAAACAAGGGCGGGAAGTACCGAGTTGGTGTTGAGGTGATCAAGACTTCCGACCGAGGATATGGTGTCCGAAGCAACCGATGCTTTAGACCCAACCAGATCATCATGGAATATGCCGGAGAAATCATCACCGAAGATGAGTGTGAGCGCCGCATGACCGAAGTATACAAGGACAATGAGGTTAGTTTATAAGTCGTTATGCGATTTTGATTGGACGATTTGGCTGACTCAGCAAAGTGCTACTATCTCATGAGCTTCGATCAAAATATGATCATTGACGCAACAACAGGATCCATCGCGCGTTTCGTGAATCACAGCTGCAACCCAAATTGCAGAATGATTAAATGGATCGTTTCCGGACAGCCGCGAATGGCCCTGTTTGCGGGTGATAAGCCCATCATGACAGGTGATGAGCTGACCTATGACTACAACTTTGACCCTTTTTCTGCCAAGAACGTGCAGAAATGTCTCTGCGGAGAACCTAACTGCCGCGGTGTTCTGGGACCCAAACCTCGCGAAGTCAAGCAGCCCAAGACTGATCTCAAGAACGCAGTCAAGGGCGCAGTCAAGGCAGGCAAACGTAAGCTTAAGGAGCTTATTGGAGACGAAGGAGACGATGGAAAGAATGCAAAGAAGCGCAAGGTGCAGCCTGCAAAGGGAGTGAAGCGAGCGATCTCCAACGCTGGTTCTAAGATGGCCAAGGGTGCAGCAAATGCTTTCAAGAAGAGTGTTTCTACAGTGGCCTCGACTACCAAGAAGGCGGCTCTGGGTTCAAAGTCACCAGCCAAACGACGCGTCTCGACTGGGGCTCTCCTTAAGAAGACGACAACCAAGCGAGTCATGCAGACATACTCACGCACTCCGCAGAGACGAGCATCGGAGCGTGCATCGAGTGTTGGCCTTGTCTCTGCAAGCCGAGCCAAGAGCTCTTCAGTGACCAAGGTGTCGAGTAAGACAACGGCCAGTGCCAGGAGGACATCGTCACGGGTGATTTCGCCCCGACAGGCATTGGACCTTCCACGCGATGGTGAGATCCGGGTGGTCGCAGACGATTAGGAATGTCAGAGAGTTGATGACGTTGGGATGGGGATTTGTGCGTACTGATGATGGATGCATTCTCGCAGACCTGGACTGCTCCGCTGCATCATGAAATGAATCAAGAATCGGGGCAGGAGAAACGAATCGGGACAGGAATGGGAACAGGAGCAGGGGAGCAATAGGAAATATGGGTGCTAATCTTGCTCTTTCGCCACCATTATCTTCATTTTATTGCTTGTCTGCGGGCGCCAGGGCGTACAAGGAGGCACGGTTTGGCATTGTACAGTATCAGGGAACGGATGGATGGCTGGCCGGCTGTTGGTAGTCTGTAACCTTGCTTTAGCTATCTTTCATGCTTTACTGTTCAACACGTATTGTAATGATGTTTGGGAGTGTTTGCTTACTGTGTACAGTAGTTGCAGTGTATGTTTCTAGTGATGAAGATGCGATGTGAGGCTTTGCAATGACATTGATCGTAAAGGATCAGGGTTATGCGATTGTATATTTCAGGCACTGAATCAGACTTGCTTGCACATTGCCGAAAACTTCCTCAGTCTCTCTTTGATGACTATGATTGATTTGTAAATCACTCCTCAAGGCATTGCGAGGCGATACAAGGCATCGGAGCTAAATGCACTGTGCCGGAGCATATTTGTTCTTGTACTAAAACTTTCAGTGCAGGACTGACGAGCTGCATATGTGCATTGCGCATGCGAGCATTCATTTGGTATTGCACGTTCTAGAAAGGGGAGCGCAACGTCTAACTGGGGGTACGTTTTAGACTTGGACAAATCTCAATGGGAGTGGATATTGGAGCTTCGGGTTCCAGACCATGGGGGCCATTGGTTACTGAAGACCTAAGGATACGAATTACATGATGAAAGAGCGCTTTCAAAATGGAACATAGTGCTTTCCAGCGGTCAAGATGCCTGCTGTCGTTACTTATCACGCTGTGCAGGTGAACCGACTTGGCTCCTCCAGGCACTCTACGGACTCACTTATTGCACATGAAACTGTTCTTTGGCCGAGGTCCAAATTCTCTGTTCAAATAATGTGGACTGCAGTGAATTATCTATCAAAGTCTCTAATTATCAATGATAAGGACAAGAACTACAAGTAAGACTCAAACTTGAAGTTGTGGTGGAGTGAATCACATAGCTCAGCATCTCCCCTCTTCTAGGCGAAATCTAATCCTCCTGAGGCTGGGGGCCTATAGATACCTAGGTACCTAGGTAGGTAGCTTGTCAACTAGGTGTCTAATGTAATCAAGTCTCATAACTAGGTGCCAAAATCTGTTCCCTTGTCTATCGCCGGGATCGGGAACATGATATGATGCTTCTTGTGTATGCTCTGATAATGCAATGCTTCCATGTGAAGAGATCGAGTAAGCCGCTCTGACCAACCACTGTCGCCTCGCGCATATTACTCCAACCTCACTGAAGCCAGGCGCTACGTTTGGATTGGGTGTACCGCGATACGTTCAAGAGAACTCGCCTTGGTTTAGAGATGATTTCGGTCACTATAATCACTTATCTATCAAGGGGACTCTGGAAATAAAGGATCAAAATGATTTTCTTTTTTATCAGCCTGCCAGTCCGGATAAATGAAAAGCGCATGTCAAATGAAACCTCCAGCATATTGCAGCACACATCTAGTTAGTCTAAGGTACAGAAGAAAAGCAACAAAGAAAACTATACAAAACAAATGGAATTCCGAAGCAGGAAGTCCAGGTCTTGGGACACTCTGGAATAGAAGCGAAAGCCCAAGATACAACAAGAGCAGAGGGAAAACGCGAAGGCAATCGAGAACATCAATGAAGGAAATAGAAATGACTTGTGACAGAAGAGAGTCCCATATCCCAATAAAAACAAGGAGAGGATCAGAAGACTGCCACCAGGTCATCGCAAAAGAGAGCCATCAGAACCATGAAAATAATAAGGCCGTGCTCATGCACTGCCATCAAAACGCCGCCTATCGCCCTTGGATAACTGTGCCAGAGGAATGTACTGTTTCTCCTGATTTTGTCTATCCCGCTATGGTGCACTGCTGCGAGCCATAACCAGCTGCTGTTGACGTTGTAGTCTGCTTGGGCATTGTTCGATATGACCTCTTGTGATCAACTCAGAGCTTCTGGCTATGCGACCAAGTCTCTTCCAGCCAGGCCATGATGCGATCGATCCGTTTCGCTCTTTTTCCAGCTCTCGATATGCCTGCAACTCCTCCTAAGTGTAGAGTTTGATTTCGTTCAAGACGACATTTTTACTTTCCACCGAGTGGGAGTGTATAAGCGGAGCAGCATTCAGGGTTGTAATAATGATTACATTCCATGCAGGCCTTCCCATTTGTGAAGCTGTTGGCATCACCACATCGGGAACATGTCCACATGTATTTGACATCTTGTGTAGGCATGATGGTAAGGTTCTGAGCGGTAGATAGAGAAAAGACCGAGTAAACTGAACTGCAAGTTTGCTGCCGCTTTAAAGCTTGAGAGTTGCTGAGGAAGCCAACGAAAAGCCGTCCTGATCATCCTTTAAGTATCCAGCATCAATCATTGACTCCAATGCGAGAACCAACAATACTAGTCACAGAGGAATACAAGACCTCAGCGAGGCGATTGTGGTTTCCCACAGACACCACTTGATGGCCAAAACAAACAAGCCCCATGTTTGGAAACCCCATGGTCACCTGGTTGATAGTCAAAAATACGGAGCGTTCCTCGCATAGGAGCAATCAAATACACTCGTATATGATTGAAATTGTCATAGTCGTCTCTCGTGTGACTGTATGAGATAGCGGTCGAGCATCACAAACTTCAAAGGGGTTGTTCAATAGGGGGTTTGAGAAAATTTCAACCCTGATTCTCCCCGAGCGCACAATTTAGCTACCAGGACCCTGACTCACTGACTATATGTCTGGCAAACTCTCGAAAGGACTGGACGAGAATTGCTGCCACCGGTTCTGACTAGCTGCGCATTTGGGCACTGTCCAAGGAAGACATGAGAGTAGCTTCGCCTCGGTTGACATCGCTCGTAGGAGATCAGTGATAGTCGGAATCTTGAGAAGGGGTGCTCTTGTCGCTGAGGCGAGCCATGGTTGGCATTATCTGTGATCACATGGTGAATCTGAGGCGAGCCTCTAGAAGGGGTCTAGAAACCACACACATTTGAATCGAGATAACTTGCATGCCTCAGCCACAGACTGGCAGGAATACCTTGCTAGCTTCTTTCAACTCCCACTTAGCTTCTAAGTGGCCTCGGGTAAATGCCATGGGCATTGCAAATGAAGTTGTCAGGTCTCGCAATTGCGAGTGAAGGTCGTTGACCAGTCTTTCAAGCCCCACCTGGATGTTAGTGTCTGCTAAGCCCCTGGAGCTTGATGATTAGCGACAACAACGACGAAGACGACAACGGAGACTTGAAACCCATTCCTGCGAGGGCAGGGCCTCTCAGCACAATCGACAGCATTGGGCCTTGGGACTGCGCATGTTTGTTGTAAGTGGGGTTGTCGTTGTTTCGTCAGAGCGGGGGTCCTCGCTTTGGAAATACCCAGCCGAGGGGTGTTGGATCGTCCGTCAGGTTCAAAATCACAGTATAGTCGTAAGCTTTAACAAATCCAACTCAGCAGGGCGGACGAATGCGATAGAAACAAGCCCAAACGAAAAGGTCCAAGTTTGGATGGGGGATGAGGCTCTGCGCCGGCTGACATCGGATGTCGATACCGGTTTGTTGTAGGCATGTGACGAAAAACGAAAGCCTGGTTCAAAGTGCAAACTCCTTTACGCAATGGCATTCTTTGTTTGCTTGTGCATCTCGCATATAAGAATAAAGCCGAAGAAGAACATGGCTCGCCAAGTTCCGGGGTACCTCTGCCAAGCACTTGAAAGCACAAAGGTACGCTTAGGACTTTGGGGGTGGTTCGCCCAATGAGGCAAACAAACACCTAGATAGGCTAAACACCCGGCCTAGACAAAATAATAGAGTTAGAAATAGTCAAATTTAATGTTCTGATTGTCCTTTGAGGGCCACGATATGAAGGCAATATACCGAGATAGTGCAGCTTTGTCTCAACCAAGCTTCCACAAAAGGTGGATGGTATCTTTCTTTCGTGTTCGAGGGCGTATTATAAACTCATACATCGTGTCTTGGGACTTTAATTCAGAAAGAATACTCGTGTCTATGTTGGATCGTTGGTTCTGGTCAAAAAGAAACTGTTTCAACGATGTCAACCTTATAAATAATGGTTTACTTGCTGAAGTTGCACTGCAAACCTCGAGGCCCCATATACTCACGCAGAGCAAGTGCAAGCAAACTGAAAGGACACAAAATGACAGCGGTATGCAAGAATCAAAGAAGGCTCCAGGGAGAACTGAGAAGGGCGGAGGACGGAGGACGGAGGACGGAGGAGCGAGCTTATATGGATGTTTTCTTGCGAGACTGCCTTACCCCCCCACTTGATATCAATATGCACCTGCGGTTAAGCAGGCTGGGTGCTTGTGCAGATCAAGTGTAAATAGAAAAAGGCCGTACCAACAGCCTACCTGTACTGGGTGTGAGCATATGGCCAACGTGAAAATACCCCAAGTGTCGTAAGGAGCCGCATGGTGACTTGAACGTAATATAGCACTGCTCTATGTGATAGACCTAAGCGTACCAATACAAGCGTGCAACCATACCATTGAGTCGGAAGTCTATCGAGCTTGGGACAGGGTTTTCTCAATATACCCAGAGGTCAAACCACAGGATCCGCAAGGCACTTTTTATGTATCTTGTGTAAAAATGGTCTTCGTAGACAGGCGCAAGGGCTTTGATGTCCGTTGTGGGCTGATGAAAGTTCACGAGCGATGAAAACACAGGTATTAAGCCTTGACGAGACCACGATATGTGAAGAAACGGACCAGACGATCTTCGAAGTATGCTAGAACGGGTTCTGCAAATATGGTACGCTGTTTTTTGTTCTTTTTTCTGTTTTTTTTTCTCTGTGTTTTCTTTTTGTGCTAATGAAAAGACGTTTGCAAGGTCGACATCTTGACGCTCAGTAGGTGAAGTCTACGCCCATATGCGAAGGAAGACGATGGATGAAAGACAAGGTAGACTATGGGTTCAGGTACCGTGAGGAAGGATTGGGAGCTTCCTTGATGCCTGACATCGAATGCATCCAATGGCTTCCTTGGTTCCAAGGTGTAGCACCAGTCCCGTTACAGCTTCTCCGGGCTTTTCATGTTGCATCGTGGCCAATAACACAAGCTTCAGAACCGGCAAGAGGATTTCCGAAGAATCCTTTGGCTCACATGTTATCAATGTTAGAGGCATAAACCTTGTGGCATGATAACCGAGGCGATCCGTAGCATTGCTTTAATTAAGCGGTCCCTTGCCCTCGCCAGGCATAAGTAGGAAGTTGTTGTCGGGCCTCATGTCAGCAACAGATTCCTCGAATCCCCTTAAAATTCCAGAGAAACCCTCACTATATCTGGTCTTGGTGTATGTGTGGACTCTATGAGCTGACGAAGCGCTGAGGAGTCCTCCAAGGCTTAGCCCTCCTTTTGAAAGCCAGCAGATCCTCTGACAGCTCGAATGTTTGATAGTCTAAAAATAGACTCAATAGCAGCACAGCACAAAGACGACAACCCTCACTTGGACTAGACTCTAAGTGTAGTGAATAGAATCCGCAGTTGGTACTGGAGCTCTGCATACAAGGCGGACTTGAGGCAGATTGTGCACCATTGGTTTGATTTGGGGCTTTCGCAAATGCCTCGAAGCCATCTAAAGAGTAGGGATCCCTGAATAGCGGCTTCTGGGGGAGACAATGATAGCCATTCAATTACGGGATGAAGCTTTGTTACTACGATGCGACGAAATGAAGATTCATTGGCCCTGTTGGTTGCGTTGTTGGTAGATGCTCAATTCGGCTGTGAACAAAGGCATTGGGAATGGATGGGTCCGTTGAAGAGGGCGGCAAAGACAGTGGGGGTGGGTTTATGGATCTCAGAATTAGGTCCCTGGATGTGAGTCGACAACACTTCAAGTCAGTCTCATATGAGACATGATTGAATATGGATGGACTGGGTATTGGTATGGGTAGGATTGGAATCTTGTCAACTCTAGAGATTCTTAGTTGGTTGCATTTCTCTGTCACGTTGTTGATGATTTGCAAAGGTAACAGACTTGAACCATAAAATATTCCACTTACCAGTCATTGGTCTTTTTAATAATTATGGGTTCTTGAGGCAACCTAAGCCAGTGAACTCACTCTTACTGGTTCCTATTGCACCAAATTCTCTATCGGCAAGTAAATATCTTGCTGTGCGTGGCCTGTATAGGTAAATAGCTTCGAGAGTACATTGCTCAAGGGACAACATTAGAAGGGCACACCATAGATTACACACGTGAACAGGAATTGGAGTATAATTTCCAAATTATAAATATTACACACGCTGTTCATCCCAGGTGCATGAGACCTTTCATTTCTGCAACCAAAACCTGTCGACAATTATATATAAGGTACTTACCTAGTACGTATTGGTTGAATCTGGGTAGGTACCAACATCGGAGCCATGGACCTTCCATGGCATTGCCTGATTGCCTGATTGGGTAGTTGCACATTGTGATCTGAGAAATGATGGAAAGCACGGTGGTGACCCACCCGGACGAGTCGGACTTGGCGGACTTGGCCAACCCTGACACTATTATTATTGCAACGGCGGGAACTGCCAATGTCGCAAGACAAACAACAGAAGATGAGACCATTACTCGTCCACGATCAGCTCGTACACAGCCAGATTATTCACTCCCTGTAAACGCCTCGATAGAGCCGCCCGCGAGCCTTCAATTCAGTCATTCGTCGATCTGGTCCTTCCCATGGAGCGATGAGATGCTAGAAACCTCTACCAGCAACCGCCGTTCCACGCGATGGATCGCGCGCGGGCTTCCTCTGCTGGGTTTAGCACTCGTTGCTTACGCGACCTACAGTGTCATTGTCTACTGCTGCGGTGAGCTCTGTCTTGCTGCACTGTTGCTTGTCAACCATTTACTGACAATTCATAGTCCAGGACTTTATGCAAAAAAGGGGCAAGACGGCAGTCGGCGTCGTTCTCATTGCACTAAGTTCTATCTTCCTCCTTCTCATGGTCGCAGCCTACATACGATGCTACGTCACTATTCAGTACAATCCTGGATTTGTGCCATGGACAGCCGAAAGGGAAGCCCTCGAACAGGAACGTAATCAACGCGCGAGTAACGGTGGCGAGGTCGAGATACGATCTTGGGCCCCTCCTGACGACGAACCCGACAGCCCCGGTCTTGAGTCGTTCTACAGCAAAGATATCTTTGTTTGCGAAGTCGATGGTCTCCCTAAGTGGTGCTCCGAATGCAGAAACTGGAAGCCTGACCGCGCGCATCATTCTACCGAGTATAGTTATTGTGTGTACAAGATGGACCATGTCTGTCCTTGGATGGGCGGCATTATCTCGGAAACCTGTGAGTATTAGCCCTAAGGAAAGCTTATGCAGTAACTAATACTTGAGTAGCCTTTAACTTTTTTATACAATTTTGCTTCTACTGCGCTTGTCTTTGCATAATCACTATTTCTACCAATGGCTACCTTACTAGCCTACGCCTACAGGAAGACAAAAGTATCGATGCGCGACCCATTGTTGCTCTGGCGCTCGGTGGTTTCTTTGGCTTGTTTGCCATAACCATGACAGTCACGGCTTTAAGGTTTGCTTTTCAAAACATCACCAATGTCGACCTGTACAAGAAGAGCCAGACCTTTCGACTGGCAGTTCGGATTCCGACAGATACTCCACCAAATGATCGATTCAACACCATTACGTACCCGCTGGAAAGACCCGGAGAGGGTCCCAGGGCCCCAGATGCAGCTCACACCAGTGGGATGACACAAGCGAATGGTGCTGCGTCCGCACGAGCAAGCGCAATGGCGGCTAGAGACCAACAAGCTAGGCGAACATTTGCCATTCTCCAGGCAGAACCTGGAGAGAACCCATGGCACTTGGGTTACCTGCAAAACTTCAAATCAGTCATGGGAGACTCGGTCATCGAGTGGCTTCTTCCCATCCGCCACTCGCCCTGTAGCCGCCATGATAGCATGGTGAGCGACTACCAGTTTGGGCCACTGGTGGAGGAGTTGAAAAGACGGTATGGACTTGAAGGGATCGACCCCGAGAAGAGGGCAGCGGTTATGCCTTCGAATTAGATACCCAAAGAGTTGCCCAAAAACTCATATCATTTGTTGCACGGCAAGACGTGGAAAAGGACAGTCCCGGTTTACGTAATGTTTAAAGACTAGAACTAGTTGGTATATTCCAGGTTAAGCACCAAAATAAGCGCAAAGACTTTTGTGTATTTCTTATGTTTTCATTGGGATCGGTTGCTCAGACATGCACCTGAGCTCTGCAAAGGCTACTGTTCCTTGCTTGGATTAGGTAGCGTAGGTGCTACTAGCAGCTTCAGAAACAGCGAGTGGAGGACCTAGTACTATTGTTTAACGCCAAATAAAAGGTTTATTCCACAAATATTACTCTTTAATACATGATTGCTCAGGGTTCGTCTGTGTGAATGTGCAGTAACTTGCTCAAGGCAAAAGGGGATATCAATCAAATATTGCAAAATACATATAACACCGGGGATTCGCTGGTCGTCACCGACCCAACTACTAATCCGGCGCTTCGCAGCTTGACTATGGGAGAGCGGACGGGATCCCGTATTCTCTACGAGCTTTGGTCGTATGTACCTGAAGAGGTGGTGGCGATGCTCATACGTTCGCGTTAGGGATGAGTTAGATGGTTGTGAAAGGAAACTATAGAGAGCCAGATGAGTGATCACTGCGCCGAGATTCAAGTTACTAATATGGCCAAGTCATATAGGCAGTGCCACTCGAAGAGGGGAGGGGAAGTGCCTTGTACCACGATGGGTTGTGATGCAGGCTGAAGCCATCGTGGCCGGCATGGTCTAGGGTGGCTGTCACAGACTGGATGGTTTTTGACACTTAACCAAAGAACCTTCCTGTACTTACCTATGAACTTACTGAATACATGTAATTTCACTGGAACATGTGTAAGCTCATGTAGAACAATTTCTTTCAATGTCTTGTTGAGGTACTGCAATTTCTGGACTAACATATCATTTGCATGTATGGCATGCATATTTCTAACGTCGTCAAGGGTGCGACCTCGATAACGCCAGACAACACAATTATCAAAGCAGGCATTTACCGTAGCGAGACTCGTTTCTTCCACAGGGAAAGTTAGTAGCTGGGATATCCCAGGTACTAAACCCATCATCTTGAAAATGAACGGGAACTAGAAACAAGAAGGAACGAGGTTCGAAAGTGGATCTTGCTCCGTCAAGGAGTTAAATGGCACTGGCACGAACCTATCACATCTCGCGTTCCTCCTTCCATTCACCACGTCTATCTCATCTTTAAGCTCACGACTCCTTCATAGGAGCACATCTCTATTCTCTCACTTCTCTCAACAATCTCAGCTACAAACTGTGAAGAGCTTGCCAAGAGAGAGGCGTTGTCGCACTGTTTGTGGCGTTTGCGGACACGAGAAATTATCCGTCAAGAGAGACATCGAGCGCCTGCATAACCAACGCCTTGCAGTAGCCGCACAACACGAATGCATTTTTCACCGTCAAAAAAGCCCTAGAATAATCGAATCCTCTCAATTTATGTCTTCGTCACCGCTACACAGGCCTCTCGGGGTTTCGTCACCACTGCTTGAAGGAGGCCGGCGGCGTTCACAGTTCACGTATCGCCAATTCTCACAGCTTGCTTCGTCCAACACTTCAAACCCGTTGCGGGTCATTGCCCACATTGACCTCGACGCCTTTTATGCGCAGTGCGAGACGGTTAGACTTGGTATTCCAGAGGACAAGCCGTTAGCTGTTCAACAGTGGTGAGCACAACTGCATTTCCTATTTCCCGAGTCCCTGCCAACGTCAAGCCCTGATTTTCCCGCGCTCTCATACTTCTCATGGAACACAAGGTGTTTTCTCTTTTCCCCGATTCCTCAAATCCTCTGTTGGACTGAAAATCGAGTTTGTTACCCGACCCTTCTCTTTAGATGCAGCAGTGATTGGACACTAGCAATTAGTTTTCGCTGAGGCTTGCATCGTGTTACTCTCAACCTTGCGAGTCGGATCATCACTAAGCATCGTCGTGCTTTTTGCCATGACCGTTTATCGTTCGCGGACCAGAGAATACTCCTTCTAAGAACCTCTGAAAAGCTGTAGAGCATGAAAATATCAGTCAACAGTTCACCTCAGAGCCTCCAAGAACGTTCTCAGCGAACCTTTCGAAAACTCATGTACCAATTCTCCCAAGATCGTGACCTCTCGGCCCAGGTTGTGTAACACTTGATCCTTGTCACTCCACTGTTTTCGGCCACAAATTGTATGATGGCAGGCAAAGTTGTCACGATTACGTTCATAGGCAGTGGTTTTCCATAGCCATGGAGATGAAAGTCTCGTTTTGCCACGCTGGGGTTCATGTCCAGTCCAGGAGCTCTGTTCGCCCCAGTTACCACTAGAAAGTTACTCCTTATATCATTGATTCTTCAACTCACCTTCAAATTTCTGAATTCCAACAGGCAAGGTCTCATCGCAGTCAACTATCCTGCACGCGAGTTTGGTATTGGACGCCATTGCAATGTCGAAGAAGCAAAAAAGTTGTGCCCTGAACTTATCGCCCAGCACGTAGCTACATGGAGAGAAGGGGACGACAAGTGGGCATATCGTGAGGATGCCGCCGCCCATATAGCAACAGATAAGGTTTCGCTTGATCACTATCGCCTTCAGTCTCGGAAGATCTTAGCATGCATCAAAGAAGCTCTGCCGCTTGATCTCCAGAAGGTGGAAAAAGCAAGTATTGATGAGGTCTTCCTCGATCTTTCGAGCCAAATCCACCAGATCCTTCTGCAGCGCTTTCCAGAATTATCAAAACCGCCCCCCTATGACGATCCCACTGAGAACCTTCCCTTGCCATCCATTGCCGCTCTCGACTGGCGTACCGATGCTTTGATTGATCTGGATGAGGAACAGGAAACAGTCGATCCAGATTGGGATGATGTAGCAATCCTCATTGGATCTGAGATCGTTCGCAAAGTCAGGGCTGAAGTTCGACAGAAGCTGGGATACACATGTTCAGCTGGAGTAGCAAGTAACAAGCTTCTCAGTAAGTTAGGTTCGGCATACAGGAAACCAAACAAACAGACTGTTGTACGCAACAGAGCTGTGTCTACTTTCATGGCTAGCTTCAAAATCACAAAACTTCGAAACTTGGGCGGCAAACTCGGAGAGCAGATTATATCGACATTCAACACAGAGAGCCTCACTGAACTGTTGGATGTTCCTTTGACAAATATGAAAGCAAAGCTTGGCAATGACACAGGTCTTTGGATATATAACACCATCCGAGGTATTGACACAAGTGAGGTCAATTCAAGAACACAGATCAAGTCGATGCTATCGGCTAAATCTTTTCGTCCAACTATCAACTCTTCAGAACAAGCCACGCGATGGTTGCGAATCTTCGCCGCTGACATATTCGCTCGCCTCGTTGAGGAGGGCGTTCTCGAAAACAAGAGAAGACCGAGGACGATGAACTTACATCATCGCCATGAGGGACAAGTGAGATCTCGGTCGGGACCCATCCCCCAGGGCAGAACCATCGACGAAGGCAGTCTTTTCGAGTTGGCCAAAGACCTCCTTTCGCAGATAATCGCAGAAGGGAGAGGAGTCTGGCCTTGTGCAAACTTGAGTCTCAGCGTAGCAGGCTTTGAAGACGGCGTCAAAGGCAACATGGGCATTGGCGCATTTCTTGTCAAGGGGGAAGAGGCAGAAGCTCTTCGATCGTCGATTACCGATAACCGTCAACATTCTACTGGACCGGAACCTTCCGCGAAGAAACGCCGCGTCGAGGACGGTGGCATTCAGCGGTTCTTCTCCAAGCGGCCCTCCACTGATCACGAAAGAACCTCCCTGACCAACTCACGTACTCCCGGGGAAGACCCCAAAGATAGTTCTTTGCCATCAGGTCCCACCCAAAAGACCCTCAGTTTCGCTACTAAGTATGATTATGAGGCCCGCCAGGAATCCGACCTTACCATACATGAGTCTCACGCATCACCATGGCATGAAAGCGCCTCTCATGTGCAAGTGAATCAAAAAGAGCATTCATTGACCGACGTTGTATGTTCTCGCTGCCAGGCCAGCTTCGCGGACCCGGAAGCGTTGCAAAGCCACAGAGATTGGCATATGGCCAAAGATCTACAAGACGCAGAACGTGTCAAGCCCACATTCGCTGAACGACAACCTGCTGCACGCAGCTCTGCGCAAAAGACGCAAGGAACCACTTCAAGGAGGAGTCGGGGAGGCAAACTCGAGCAAGGTCAAAGTCGGCTCAAATTTTGTTGAACAGAGAGTGATCACTGTGCGTTTTCTCGCCCCAAGCTTTTTGCAGGTTTGTGTTGCAATTGCTCACGCTCACTTTGCGTTCTCGTCAACAAAAGGTAACAGCATGATGGCAAGAGGTAACTCGATGCACCGGCATCAGCTTATCCCTGGGCTTTGCCGCCAGAAGACGACATGTTACATTGACTGTTATCACCATTCTGCTCAGCATACACGAGACTTGGACTTGTTCGTACAGCCATGGCTGTGCGATAATCCACTTTTCGTTGGCGTTCTGAAACCCCATGAAGAAAGAGACAGATGCACAATTCAGGGAACATGCAGGTTCCTGGTCACACAAGTCTGTCAAAACAACCGAAGCGTCTTGACAGGCCGGGTAGGCTGCGAATAGCGGAAGCGCCCATCAGGGGGATCAACAAAGGATCAAGGCTGTCGTGCTCTTACGCACGAGTCTCATCTTGAATCAACGGAGAGGCCGGAAGCATGATGATAAAACCACAATCTGCTGATGGAGGTACAGAAACTATCGAAGTCAATGACAAAATGTACGACTTCGTGGGATGCCAAGACGTTGACAAGTTTGGGTCAAATTTCCTCAGATGATTGGACAGCAAGGCTTGGGCACCGAACACATGGACCTGCGGGCAGAGGGTTGGGCTCCAATTGGTGCAGGCATTGCTACCCAACCCACCCTCCAAAGTGCAACCGAAAAGCCAACCGACAGCCACTCAGAGACTGAAACCGGGAATAGGCCTCAAATGCAGCTGCGGTATTGTTGGAATATCGCAACATCTGACAAGCATCCCGCTGCGGAAACACGTTGCCTATCATTTGTGGGCGTTAAAGGTTGCAATTCACGGTCAGCGACCACGACTGGGACATAGCATGGAGAAACAAGGAGCCACAGGAGTAAGGATGCCCAACGTCCCGAGACAGTTGGGCGAGACCAAATATTGCAACCGCAACGGGATAGAGGCACGGCTTTCCTTGCGAATGGTGACGAAGAGCTGGGTAGATTTACGACCAGCTCCATCTATCTACGTGTCGCTTAGAGTTGAGGAGCGATAGTGAATCTGCACATATCGGGAGTACTGAATACTTGACAAGAGATATAAAGAAGCAGTGTGAGGTGTATGATGAGCTGAGGCGATGGCACATATTGTGGCCGCTCATTCTTCTCGTCCACTCTCGTCCTTCTGTCACTTCGACAAGGTAGCCTCGTTCTTACAGATCAAGGCACTTCCCTGGAAAAGGAAAACAAACCCCCAAGTTGGAAAGCAAGACGTCATAGCACCCCCATCATTATTTCTCTCTTCGCGTCTTCAATTTACCTCACGGCACTACAGTACAGTACTAGTCCCGCCAACAAGCGCTGATCTCCTGAAAGAAAACAAAGTTTGATGTCGCCTATTCGAGTTTCGTACGAGGTATCTCAGCTCCGCTTGAGGGCGATCGTAACTTAGCGACGGCGTACCGCCATCATTATCCTACCACAGACGCAGAAGAAGGCTCGAGTGGTCGTTGGGCATCGTCAAAACAAGGGATAGCCTTGTACGCGAGAAACAGCGATATTGGAAGTGTCATCTGCCGCGCATGCTATTGATATTTGCAATTTGTTTGGCTGCCAACAGCTGTCCCCAAAGGACCCAGATATTCTGCGTTGCCAGCACAGACAAGGTCGTGATCCGTTTCAATCTTTGATCTGGACCGCGACGGGTTCGATCTTAATAAACGACAGGTTGAATCGTTTCTATGTTCAGTTTTCGAGAATTGGAATTTCAATCAAAGTACCCCATAACTGACACTGACGCAATTTCGCTATCTTTGGAACAAACAAGGGACAAGCCACGTTGCAACCCGGACGACGAGACATCTGCACTTCCTTAATGGGACAAGACAGGAAAAGTGGCTTACAGCGCACCTGTCACACCACACGAGGGGTAACTCACGGTGCAAAACCTCAGTTGACAGGATAGATGCTAAGTCCTAGGTACGGGACTTTGAACAGTTTCGCAGAAATACGACAAGCCTTGTCGCGGTGTTAAAAGTCGATTGACAACAAGCGGCGTTCGCCGTGATCGCCACCGCAATCATTGATCGTTCAGCATATGGTGGGCTGCGCTGTGACTCGCCAGCCGGAAACCGCTTGGTCGCAGAGTCACAGGAAAGTCGAGAGCAGAATCTGGGAGATGAATTGAAACTCAGAGCTCATCAACCGACAAGCAGAGGGTTTAGCCCAGCCTCCCGCGGTGCCCAAGTGTCGTCAGTCACCGCTAAAGTCAAAGCCCAACCTCTAGACCAAGACCCAGGCGGGCAAGGCAGAGGACGCGCTGTAGAGCAAGCTCTGCAAACCCAGGACGTGCCAACCGCATCTGGCTTCGGTAACGTCCAACGGTCCACCAAAATAGGCCGCCACTGGACGCAGGGTTGTTGGCAGCACGGGACAGACCAGGACCAGGACCAAGCTAGCCAGGATCAGGATCAGTATCAGGGCACCCACGCACGAGGCCAGCGCCAGTTGCAGATCCCGCAGCTTGGTGTTGGGCTCGGTCAAGGAGGGAGACAAGCGTCCGGCACGGATAGTCCCAGGCAAGAATCAGACATCACGTTGACAGCGCACCCTGAAGAGGGAAACTCCTCATCAATAGACGAGATTTTAGCAGAGTCTGCGTCTTGTCTCGAGCAGCCGGGAGACCCCAGCTTATACTATCTTGGCTTACTGCAAAATCAGAACCAGCTCCACCACAAAAATCACAACGCCCAACAGTATCTGGGTTTTGTGGGTGAGGGCCCATCAATATCAACAAGTCATCAGCAGCCTCAACCTTCCGGGTTTGGCTTTCATCATCAGCAGAACCAACCTCCTGCATGCTCATCGCCACCATTCTCATTTTCTTTTCCCCCTCCAGCACCTCCATCATCAGCACCAGCAACATCTGTCTTTGGACTGGCCCCTCCTCCTCCTCTGCCTTCTCCTGCATCCCCACCAAGACCACCGCCGAGACGACGTTTCCAGCCAACTACGTCTCGTCGTCCGCAAAACCTGTCCCACTGCCGGTCAAATTCCAATCTGAGCTCGAGCTTCAGTGTCAGCACTGGTGCCAGCAGACGTCTTCTGGCCTCTCGGTCTCCTGCAAGTCACTCTGCCAGTGGGAAATCCCCTCGTCAGCGCCTAGCATCAGCACCACCATTACCACAGCCAATAGACAGTGCAGACCCACAGGATACGCCCACCGCCCACCACCGCCATTCGCCTTTTCTTCCTCCTCATCCTCACCTGCCCGCTTCTTCTCTTTCTGCCTGTTCTACCCTCTCAGCTCTCTCCACGTCGTCTCCCTCCTCCTCCCCCGTTTCCGGCTCTATCTCCTCTCCTCCCGCACTTCTGTCGACCTTCTCTTCCATCTCTTCTTCTTCCTCATCTCATCTTACCTCTCCGTCGGTCATATCCTCCCCACACATCAACAGCATGTCGAGAACATCCCGGAACGCTGCCCCTACCACTTCTGGTACGGGACGACAAAACGAATACTTCGTCCCTCGCGATGGCATCGACCGTGAAGTCATCTCCGCCGACATTTGCCGCTATCTGGGCAACGATGCCCTCGTGCGTCCCGGTCATTACGAGGTACGCCAATCTGCCCAGATGAACCCCACTATCGCGATGAAACAAATGACTCACATTTCATGACGACAGAACCCTCAGACAGGCCAAGCCGTGCAAGGCTACTACATCACCGCTTACAGGAATCTTACCACTGTGAGTTTCTTTGTCAACAGCAATAGCGACCTATCAGATACTAATGATGATACACCAGGCCATGATTGAGGATCTAAAAGCAGACTCTGCTCGATGGGATAGTGAAAGGCGTGCGCAGACGTCGCGCAATACCTCTGGAGGTACTATTGCCTCGAGAAACGTTGGTGTACCGCCGAGACACTCATCTAACTCACCTGTAGTGCAATACCGCTACTCGGAGACGCACCAGTCGCGTCAGCACCATGGTCCTACCGAGGGCCCTTATCAGACCGATCCATACGCTCGTGACCCTGGCTTTGATGGTCCCAGATACCCAGGAACGGGTGCTCCCGGTTACACTGGAGCCGCTGGTTCATACGGCCAGTCCTTCGGTGCCTCAAGTAGTGGTGCGTTTGCCGGTTATGCTCAAGCCCAGCAATCTCCTCCCCCAGCGGATACAAGGTTCAGCTCTACTACCGCGGCCACCATGGATCCATCCTACCAGGCTTCCCAGAGCCCCTACGTGGCCGTTGGAACAAACCAACGCCCCAGAGGCGGATACGACCCTTACGCTAACCAGATGGCCACATCATCAGCTGCTGCACAGCAGGCCTATGCCACTGCTGCTCCCACGCAACAAGGCTATACAGCCACTGCTTACCCATATTCAGGTCAGGCTCCTCCTGCGGGCTACGCGATGCAGCCCCAGGACCCCTTCTACGGTCGTGGTGCGTATAGCGGAGGCAACACTCGTGCGGCGGGTTTCCACATGGTCGAATCACTAACACTCGAGGTTTAGCAGGTCAATCAACAGCACAAGGATATGCCCAGGCCACACAGTATGAAGAAACCCCCCGTACTCGCGCTTCCGCGACACCAACAAATACTCAAACAAATCCCAGTGGTTCATCCAGCAGCCGACGTAGTGAGCGAGAGAGCGACAGGCACAGCACAGACCGACACCACCGATCAAGCCGCCGGTAAAAGGTGTGTTTCCCGGAGGACCGAGGCCGGATCTTTGTGCCCTTCCCTTTCCTGCCTGAACTTGACGAGGCAATCCGACCTCCTCGCGAGTGTGATGATTTCTGCATAATGACCGGGTTACATGGAGTACGGCTTATTTTCCTTGGATCGACCATTTATCCTTTTCTGTTTCTTCCGGATATGATCCCCTTCAGAGGTTTCACATTTCTTTTCTCTGGCTGGTACCGTCACCGAGTTGCAAGTTTGCTTCTCAATAGGAGCTTCCTACTGGAGGTATCACATTCCACCTTCTGGACGCTGATTCCGTCTTCCACGAACCTGGATCTCCCTTGGAGTCGATAATACCCCTGGACGTACCGTGCCAACTGTTCTTGCTACCGATGATGCCCTGGATACACGAACTGGACCTTACGAGACGCATGCCTTGGTGTCTATTTTCTTTACTCTTCTTATGACGACATTGCATTGTGGATGGGCCTTTCCTGGATTGACGACCTCATCGACTTTACACCATTATTTACCTTATGGATGAGACCATGCTGCATACGTTTTACAATGGGACACGATGCTGAGTTGGAAAATGGAAGGGGAGCCATCCCTTATCAGGTGGATCTGGGGTGGTATCTCGATGTCATGACCTTGCTGTCCGGACGCACCCTCAGGGGGAGTATTCTGTTTTCCGTTCTTCCTGGATCCGGCTGGCTCTTGCTTTTGACTCCCATGTCTTTAGCTCCCGGATTCTTCGGTGTTTACCATCGTCGAGACGCGGTGTTTATCGGAATAGTAATTGGCAGAGACCGGCATCCGGACAGCAAGGTGAGTTCGAATGAGCTTGTATATATTAGCCAACCCTTTTCAAAGGAATTTCTGCTTCCCCTCGCTTCCCCTTCTCTTCCCGTTTCTTTCCACTCAGGGACTTTCCACGGATTCTTGTCTTGATATGAATCGCAAAGACACTGACTCGTCAGACTTGACTCAAGCAGCTAGGTGCACAAATGAACTCCCTGGACTCGGATATCTCATACTGGACTTCCTGGACATCTTGGACTCTGATCAACCACCTGGCAAATACCTTCCCGCTTGACCAAGGAATGGACACACTCCCTGAGGATGTTTGCTTTTGCCTGGATCTCTTCCTACTCAAGCAATGTTTTGCTTTGGATCCTATGACCTGGACAACTTACCTCAGCCGAGGTTTGCTCATTCGTCACTGACGATACCGGTACTCATTTGCGTCTGCAATGGGTTGCCTGGGACACAAAGAAACAAAACAAGTATCTAAGCATACCATGCCAAAGGAGCCAAGGTAACATGCAAACAAGGTGATTCAATGACTACGAATCTGGATTCATTCTCGTTTCACATCACTGGATCGCAACTTGCTTCATTACTGTCTGCGACATAGGTCGCTTGTTGCCGTGGATTTCACTGAATCCATTCTTGTTTGCATCGCAGGCCGACTTCTTGAGTAACCTTTGGGATGAGTCAACTTGCTCAAGTCTGGATATTTGCTACACCCTGCTGGCCACATGGCAATTGTGAAAGCCGACAATTTAGAGCAACCTGGCGTGTGGATACCTTGATCCTGGACTCACCGTGTTGCATATGGAGTCAGTCATCGGAACGACATATCGACCTTCCAATCAAGCACAACGTGACTTCCGGAGCTATACGTGCATATATAACGGCATGGCTGGACTTTGATCACAACTTGGAGAACCGGATTTTCTTTTATGCGAATGATTGTGTGCTTGGTACTATGAGAGGAAGTCTGGTTGGTAGCATGGATGGCGCAGCAGGAGGATGAATTGAGGGTTTAGACGGGTTGGCTTTATGATTTACTTTCCTGTTCTTTTTTCTAATCCTGGATCCCGTGTACACATCTCTTTTGACTGTTCTGTTATTTTGCGTCTGTCTCACATCCTATGGTTGTCGAATCTTGATGGTGCTTTGAGACAGATCCAGGGAGTTTATGAGTCTTGTTTCTTATTTGCTTGGGGCAGAATGCTTGGGAGAGTTGAATCTCATGATTTATTGTTACTGTTGCAAAAGTATGTTGAATGAATACAAGAGTTGGCCACACCACTATCGACATGTTTCTGTTTGCCGTACATTCAAATGAAGATTCACCCCGAGCGAAACCACATAACAAATTCCAGCATTTTGCTACACAATAAACAGATGTCTTCGCTGCCTCAAATATTTGCAGCAGGGTCAGTGCATCTGGCATAACTCACTCACTGTCCAAAGTCGGGCGGTTCCTTCGCCGGTAGGGGTGATACGAGTAGAGTCGTTGGCGAGTGCAGTGAGATGTGTGATGGTGTCTTGGAGCTTGATGGGCTCGGGAGGTAGGCTCCGACGCAGGAGGCTGGAGGAGGCCGTCCCCAAGCAAAGTATCGATTACAGAGAGGACCCAAAGCTCGCAGCGGCCCGGTCTGCCAGGAGCGTTGGCAAGCTCATAAGGATCGAAAGGTCTTGGGTGACTCTTGATCATAGCGCACGCATTGTCGAGCTCTTGGGATGCAATGGAGCCGACACATCTGCTCTCGTGAATGGAGCCGACCTGGCCCAGAGTCTCAATGATATCCGAGACCAGAGTCATGGTAGGCTGCGTATGTTCAGGGTTTGAAGATTCCAGAACATGGTAGAGGTAGCCCGCCGGCCGTGGAGAGCTTGTTGGAATGAAGATTTTGTGAGTACCAGGGGAGTGTTGAATATGAAAGACCTGATAGCGAGCTGGCTCGGGGGTCTGAGCTGGCGGATTGGCGACAGGATCAGAGCTGGAAGCCTGAGCAGAGTCGGAGCTGACTGGGAAGATCATTGTGACAATACAAGTATTGGCGTTAGGGTGGGTATGGAATGTCTGGATAGGCACTGAATTGAGAAGTTCTTGCAAGTCTTTGTCCTGGCAAGTTGGCAGGAGATTGCCTCTCGATATGTAGGCTTATGTATCAGTTCTTGAGCAACACCACCAACATTGGCCGTGGAAGCACGACAGAGACCTAGTTGACCAAACTCTACTAGTATCATCTAGCACGCTGTACGAACCCGTGAGTATCGTATCATCAGGGTGCTGCGAGAACCGGGCAGCTCAGTTTCGAAGGCTGCGGGTGTCCGCAAGCCAGGCCATAGTAACCAATGAAGATCCGAGTTGGCCGTTTGCGGTGTTGATGCGGGACGTAGTCGATCATATTGTATATCTCTGGGAATATACGCCGAAAAGTGTGTGAATTTGTCCGAAAGGTAAGCCCGCGGCATCGGGCGGGCAGTTGTGTAAGTTGTGCGATGAAGTCCAAGCCTACTGCTCGTCCCGAGGCTCTATAGAAGCCAGAGCTCTGTGGCAGGACAGGATCTCAAGCACCTGCCCATAGCATGGAAGCCCCGGTCGAGTCGAGTTACGCATATGCTGTAGGCCAAGCTCATAATGGATACTCGCATATCGAGCTAGCATGCTTGGACTGGAGACGAGAGAGATTCTGCACTAGGTACAGGATCAAGCTGACGTGCGCTGGGGGACAAGTGCAACCGCATGACAGAGCGGAGCGTTCAACATATCTAGCCTTGTATGGAAACTCGGCCGCCCTGTGCAATGGAGAGATAGTTTGTGGTGAAGTCGCTTGGCACGATGGCGTCAAGGTCGGCATGATACGCAACGGCACGGTACGGTGCGGTGAGTGATGGCGAGACGGGTGGCTGCGCAAGCTCAAACCAAACACAAGCCTGGCTTGTGGTGAGTGTTTGTTGTGCTATGAGAGTTAGAAAGATAACAGCCCACATTCTTGATTTTCATTTCTTGGATCTATGTTGCTGAATGAGGTATTGACAAGATTCACACAGACTCAAGGATAGCAGTTTTCACCAAGTAGCCTTTCATTCATTATTCAGTCATCCAGGCCATGATTGCAGAAAGTGACCTAGGTATTGTGCAAATTGGCAATTGGCAAATATGTGAAATATCTCCTAGAGAAAACCTGCTACCCAAACTAGCGATCACACTGTTCAGTATTACGACAAAACCCTAGTATTTGTTTGCTTGGGTTTTTGCGATTTGTCGTCTTCGTATGCGAGTCTTTGGGCTTCAAACGTTTGCGCTTGATGAGCTGGTTGGGTTCGGTACGCAGTGTGAGTATTCGTTGGAATATTGTGATATTGCTTACTTGCTTGCTGGTCGGTCACAGTTCGAGGACTGTGGAAGGGGTGAGTGTTTGGGAAGGTATTTTATGCCGTATCCCGTGGGTCTTGTTGCTCAACATTGTGATTGAATAGTCCTTTTGCATCGTAATTTAGGGGCTTGAATGAGGCGGCAAATGAGACGAGTTGCAAGGGTTTGTCTCTTGAATGACAGGTTATGAAGCAGTGGAGATGGCAGAAGCAAGAAGATGGGATGGATGGGTCGTGACAGGAGAAAACAGCCCGCCAGAGAGAGGCCAAGGTACTTACCTAGGTACCTTCCATGACCTTGGGCGGGCAGGTTGACTGCAGGTAAACGTCTTACAGAAAGCGCGAATTTAATGCAATAACCTTCCAATGTCATGGCCGACTGCATCTCGCAGGAAGGAGTCATCCTTGGTGAAACTGCAACTACCCGTCACGATCTCCGCGTGACTGGAAACCCCCGTATCCGTACTTGCCACTTCTAAGGTAAGGTATACGGAGAAACTCGGTCAATATGTCGGAGAATGGAAGGAGCTTAAGGTAACGATGAAAGAATGATCATGGATCTATTGTTGTCAATGGAAAGCGGATGGGACCATGGATGAACAACATCACTAAGGTGAGGTGAAGAAAGGAGTAAGGCAGTCATGCTGGTAGTTGTTGTCGGAAAGAGATGGGTAGGTATAGTAGGTAAGGTGCCTGTCATTCTGTATAAACCAACCAATTTGGCCATTAATCTTGGCTCAATTGCTTAACCAGTAGAAATCGTTGCAGAAGTGAAATGAGAGATAACCTTGACATCAAGACTTGAATTCCATGCCAATGATCTTCTTGATACCGTTCCTCTTGGTGAGCAAGCCAATTATACCCAATTTCGACTCTTCTCTCTTCCATCCTTCTTGCATCGGCAGCCTCTCTTCCTGCAAAAACGCCCTGGCATAGCTACATGGCACATTATCGCCACTTCCAATGACATTGAGAATCAAGGCAATCTCCGCACACGCAAGATCGTGTTCGAAAGACCCATATTGAAGACCTGGGTTGTCCTCTCTCTGTCTGGCGATACGCTTCTTACGAAACTCGGCGAGGTCATTCGCAGTGAGAGTCTGGCCGTCCTTTGAACTCGCCAAGAGATCTTCGACAAGGTCTTTCTGAAGAGTGAGGTTATCACCTTGCTGATGATCCCGACGAGTCAAAGATATATCGTGCTCAACTGTGTTGGGTAACCCAAGCTGGTCCAAGTTCAAAACCCTGTGACCCTCAGAGTCCAGCTGACCCGGCTTGCGCATACCAAATTGTCCCAACAAAGACCAAGGGTCCCTCATCGTTTGCAAAATACTTTGCAAAAGAGACTTCTTGACGACTGGGTCATCGTGAAATTTTGAAGGCGCACGTTCTTGAAAGATGGGATTAGCAAAGGCAGCAGCGAGAGGCTTGGAGAGGCCAATTGCGTCCATGCCAGCGAGAACTTCTTCAACTCGAACATTTCGGCCGTCGCGGGGAAGATACCCATGATTTGCGAGAGAGTTTATCATCGGGCAGGGGCCGCGTATGTCGTTTGGACCCGAAGGTGCATATGTCCCTTTTGCGAGTGGTTCCGAGGTTGAAGCCATATTGAACAACAGTTCTACGATGATCAGGAGAGTATGAATGTGAATACAAGAAGATGTTACGAGCATGTGATGGAAAGAGGGGAAACAAGATTCAGTTATACAGTGTATTGTGTCTTGCTTCCCTTCTGACCTGCAGCTTATGCTCGTTGAGCTGTTAGCCACTGATGTAACAGCTGACAGACACTATTGTCGCTAAAGGCTTCAGCCAGCCTCGTTCTCATGGTCACCGACGGCCTTAAAGCATAAGCAGCTAAACAAGAGCTCTCTTTGGCTGGACACCGTACCATCCAAGCGCTTTGACTGCGGCATCGTTCATAGCAAACTCAATTAAGACACCCAATAAATAGCTGCCAACACTAGAGTGCAGGGGCTTTCTTCCCTCCAATCTGGACACCGGTGTAGCCAGACTGTGAGAAGTCACCACGACAATTCAGTAGGATACGACATACCAGCTCCTGGAGTCGTATCCCTTGCGTGGTTGTCTTGAATTGCGGTGAGCAAGTAGGTAACACGATGCAAATATCCGAATAAATTAGACATCAGCTCATGCGACAACGAACATGAGAGGATTTGACTCGGTGTGACATACAAACACAAATATTTATGGGTTCTTCAGTTTGAAGTATGGCTTGCAGGTCAAGAAGTGTCAGGGATTGAGATGCAGAGCAAGGTTTGTCTGCTTGCTTGCTTGCTCTGACTCAGTTGCTCTCATGGGAGGTTGTCACATCTGCGTGCTGCAGACGCAAACGAGCGAGCATAGAGAAGAAATCTCCGTTGCTTTCATGCGCAAAGAAATGAAACCCGAAATTCTCTTTCTTCTTTAGTGGAATCACAGTGTATTTTATTGCCTGTAATGGATGACCTGTCAAGTGTATTATGCAGTCACTAAGAACAACATCGCTTACAGAGAAAATCTCCGAGTGTTTCCTTTCCACGAATCGTTTGCATCTTGATAGATATCAATCAATTACTATTGCAAAGCACTATATGTAGTAGAACAAAGCAAATTACCCACCCAGGATTCCCCTATGGCAAAGAAGACACAAATCACAAAGTTTTTATTAGACTATGACTATAGAATCTAGCACTTTCCCTCCTTTCCAACCCATTCCTCACTACACCAACCATCAGCTCTCTCTCTTTCTACCTTAGATATATATAGTGAAGACCAACAGTGTGCAACTCGGAACTGAGTCGGAGGGCCCCAGGATCAGTTCCAGACCAATACAAGCTTTTGCCTAATGTTCCTTGATGACTACCATTATGTCTCCAACCAGATCTTTCATCTGATTTGCATATCCGAGTTATCATGCCATAGAATCATTGAAAAGAAATATGCTGCTGGTGTTACCAATGGCTCTGCTCAAATGTCCTCATGAACTAGCACCGGCAGTCCCAATCTACAAAAGTGAACAATACTAATCTAATTGACTCGGTGATTATTTGGGCTGTTGTTCGATTTCTGGTTCCACCCTGGTACTGCTCGCCAAGCTGCCAGCGCCAATTAATGTTCCCATGTTAAGGGTCACGACATGGGCCTAGGTAATGATTGCTGAAGGGCTGTCACTTTGTTTCGCTCAGGTCGAAATAAAGGCTGAGCAGGAACTCAGCAGGATGTCGGGAGCACTGTGAGGATTGGCCAATATTTGGACTCACATTACATAGTCAAGGAGAACGAGTCTATGCTTCGCAGGGTTTCCCGTACAACACTTGTTCTTAAGGGCAAAGCTAAGGTCACCGTATCTTTGTTCCAGGGACAGAAGTACGTTGTGTCTGTGACGAACAATCAGGAGCAGCACCAGGTAAATCATCGGAGCTGTTTGCACTTGATCGGGAGATACAGCGCATTTCGTCCATATTGCCGAGAACCATCTCGGGGGCGTTAACCTGGTAGTTGCTGACTTGGACCATATCTTTCAAGCTGAGCAAGCTGATGGAATATGGTGGAGAGCCATCTACATCCCATGTGGAAGATGCTTGATCATGATAACTTACAAGGCAAGTTTATAACTCACGATAGGAAACCCACTATCTAACATCCAAACAGGGAATCAAACTTCGGAGTTTGTCTCCAGTAAGCCCTTGCACCTTCTGTACATCGTTGCGGGGACCGCCTTATCATCAGATTGCATGGCCCTTCTCAACCCACCACATCGCGATCCGCTGGGTTGGAGAGTATCCGGCACGAATGGCACCTGTCATCTTGAAAGGAACCTGTAGCGATATATGGACTTCTTGGGAACACACAACCATGGCAATTCATAGTCATGATATTGACGAGAAGTCCCTGGCCCCTTACTCTCTGACAGCCGATGATGCAGCGTGGATTTACACGCCCCTCAACGACAACGAGACAATTACCGAGATCTGGTGGAGAAGCATTGAGGGCAATGGCAATGCAATCGCTGTGATTATCTCATATCGTTTCATGTTGCGAAGTGACAGACAGACTATAGCTTCGGACCAGCAAAGGCCGAGAGGTCTTCCTGGGTTTCGTGGGTGTAATCTCAGGCCTTGATTGGGAACTAGCATCTACTCCAGCGACGAATATCTACCGATTTTACTGCGGCTCAATGTTTATCTCTGGGTATTGGAGGTCTAGCACTCGAGGATCCAAGTCCCGTTACTCAAGGCGTTCAGCCCTTCGACCCTACCCCATTGTGCCACCAATACCAGACTTTCGGTATCGTGTCGAGCCCTTCTTCTTCTTTTTTTTTTTTTTTTTTTTTCCGGAATCACAGTTTGCCAAAATCCAGGCAATCGTGGGATCTCTGGTCTCCTTCTCAGTTCTCACATATACTAACGACTACGAAGAGGCTCTTGGTGAAGTACGACTGAACTCTCTTGAACCTCCTATCGATGTCGGCAAATAAGACCAGATCTGGCTACGCTTTGAGTATGATCCCACAGGAATCATCGATGAACATCTTCGTCTTGTCGAGCTCTCTTTCTCCCGGATTGCACCAATTATACGCGATGGAACAGATCCTACAATTGTCGGTATCAACCGTCTCAAAGTTCTCTTTACAGATGAACTCCATTAGCGGTGGTCACCCCTCTAGTGTCAGGTTTTTTTTTTTACCAAGGCCAGGGCAGCTTGCAATCACGAGATGTCGAGAAATGGCTCCTATTCGACGACTGAATAGTCAAGCTCCTCCACTACCAGGAACTGTCCAGTTCGACGGATATGTCTCAACACAACACTCATACCTATCAAGGCAAGTGGACTAGCATCTAAGACTTCTACTCATCTTTTCACCTCAAACTCGCCACCCAGCCGCCATTTGGAGTCTTCCGCCCACTACTATCACTTCATGAAGACAGCTATATCTACACACCACACAATCCCCTTTCCTACCTCATGCCGACGTTACTTAGATAGCCCCAGACCGGTCCTAGAACTATTTTGCCACCAAACAAGCTAATTGCAAACTCATTACTATCGTAGTGCTGTGAGACGATCCCAAAGGGGACTCACTATAGACAGAAACAGGTAGTCAACTAGGTTGACTATCACCAGAAGTTGGAGAGAACAGTACTACAGTAGCTGAACACTCTTCCATTGAGTAGAAGGAAGATGGACGCGGTATAATCCTATCTTAGACCGAGAAGAGCCCAACAGAGACGACTTGCTTACTACCAGCCTTGATTAGGTACCTAATTTATTTCAACATTTTTGTATACGATGCATTCAGCTAAGCAATCATCGCCGCATATTTGTTACGCAAGAAAAAACGCCTACCTCTGTCTTATCAAGTTAAATGCTATAAGTATAGAGGACTGTGTAGTAACCTGAGTTAAAAGCCCGTACTCTCCTTGTCTTTTATCAGTAATATATGTTTATTTAGACTTGATAACTTTATCCTATGCATCTTTGTTATACGTATCCTGCCCACGATACGGCAAATCATTTGATGAAAGTATGCAAGAACTGTGGGATCTCTTTAATTATATTATCTTACACAACAGGCACCACGACAACTACGATGGTTCCAGCCTGCGGGCAGAGCCGGTCAGATGATTTCGCTGAGAATCAACCAGACAGGCATGGTAGGGATCACGACTTTCTGGGCTCCAATTCTCATCAGAGCACATATCCATGTACTTGAAGAAGGTTACGGCGGCCCAGAAAGTCGCGATCAAAACGCAGCTAGTCTCTTTACCCCATTTGAGAACGGAGAGAAGGTGCCAGACGTCTAGGTAGGCATCACCCAGAATGTTGTTGGTGGTCTTGAGGTGGCCTCTACACTCAGAATAGAGCGAACAGGCTGGAACAGGTCCAAACAAGCAAAGGCAGAGAAATCTGCCATGCTCATGCTACCGATATGGGTCCTCGCAGACCTTCCTCGAGGTTCTGAGAGGACGATATACTACGGGAGTGATACCCCAGTAGGCTTTGGTGCCCTTGCTTGTCGCAGTCCTCCTCCCTCGCGGTCTTTGAGTCAGTTCGACCCATTGGTTGCGATGCTTCAGACCCCAAGCTTGAGGTACTGCGTTGAGGATTTTTTGGGTGGCTTTGTCGACCTAGCAGGCATTGTCGAGGTGACTTTCTGTCGATTGGAGCACAAGCCAGAGATTATCTCTGGCATGTTGTTCCGCTTCGCGGGGGGTCGTCGGGAAACACTGGGGGAAGTGCGCCTCAGTGTGCTGCGGCAACCTACCTTATGCTCCTCGGGGTGGAGGGTCGAGAGGTCATGTACGATCCTACTGGTGTTGTCCCTGAACACCCAAACCTCATCGACGCGCGCTTCACTAGGTTTGACAAGCCCCCTGAGGACCTCAACCCAGAGAATCATCCCGACATCGCGGTCCATAGGTTCTTGGAGGCGTCGTGGGAGACTTCAATGTCTTTTGGTGTATGAGGGGAGGCCCAGCCTTCAACCTCGGGATGCCACAGTATGGCTCGGGCTGGCCGCCTAGCTCTCTTAGACAATAAAGATAATGCTTTAAAGACATACGGGGGTTTGCAACGTTTCTACATCTGTGTCCAGGTGACCTCCCAACCGCATGAATGAGGTTAATGCCAATGCAGCCAATCCGATGTCTCACAATAGCCTCTTGCTGGAACTATTGAGGCGCCATGAATTCATGCGACGGTGAAGTTTGCCACAACTGAGTGTTGGAGTATAGAGAAAGTTCTACAGACTCGGATCATGTTTCCTTATGCTTGGTGTAAATTACCTAGAGAAATTTCTGCCCTTGAGATAAAGATGACGATCGTGACGTCTCAAAGGCCCGCTGAAGAACCGACAGATTTGGAGTTTCTGCATCTAAACCCAAAGCGGTGAGAGAAATGGCGGGGCACTAGTGATTATGGTGTTGGACCCTGCAATTTGACTGGTTTTTTTTCTCCCTCTCTCTCCGTTTGATTTGTTTTGCCTATTTTGGTTGTTTTGTTCTGTCGTTTCTCTTTCTTCTCCCTGTAATTATGACGGTCCTTGTATCGTGGGATTTGTGATTTGTCAGGTTATTCTGGATTACATACGGACACAGAGCAATGAGATAAGTGAATCCTTCAGATTTGCCGCCTGTAATATCAGTGACATGCCACTAAGTGCTTAGTAAATTTACCTCAAGATATCCGTAGGTAGTACCTTTACCTTGTTACCTATCTTCCGGGAAAAGCGCTTGAGCCTTGTTAGGTAGTCTTTCTGAAATGAGACATGCCTGACCTGACCCTACCTAAAAAAAAATAAAAATTAATAATAATAAAAAATTAAAAAAAAAATAATAAATAAATAAATAAAGAATAAGAATGCGATCGTCCATCTTGCCATGGGTGACCTCGTGCATATCTCGTGGCATACTCGTGCTGCCCTGTGAGGTGTTGTGGCTGCCCTGTGGATGGGCTCGGTCGGTGCTTACGGTACTTGACCTAATCGCCAAGTTTTGGTGCGTCGGGAGGTATCGCACTCATTGGTTACCTGGAGTAATTGAATTGCCATTGACTCGGAGGCTTGTTTGGTTGCAGTGTGTTGAACGTGAGAACCCTTGCATTTGAGCTGCCACAATTGACATTGCCTTGGATGTTATGTACGTATGCATGCATTCAGCTGCCTGTCATTGTGACTTTATCTGTTTTGCCTACCTATTTTCAAGGGGTTTGACTTTGTGTAAGCAGTGAATGTGTCTCCCTTACCTACATCAAGAAATCGATGGCTCTTGCTGGGCAGTGAATAAGAGGGGTCGGTCTTTGGGCTTCCAGTTACTAATCTACCTAGGTAAATCACCAGTTCATCATCGTCTTGATACCTTCATCAGATAAACGTGATAGCGAGAACGTTACGATATCATACTGTACCCACCGAAGAAAAGAAAGAAGAAAAATAAACTGACTGACCCACCTGCCACCAAAAAGTGTGCCCTCCTCCTCCAGTTCGTACTTTCACTCAACTTCATTCGACGCCGTCCCCCGACGCCGTCTCCAACTTTTGATGAAAGCTTCCGCCGCCGAGTGCGTCCCACACACAAACCCGCACCGCGTACCGTACTTGATCTGGAGCCCTACCCGGCCCCAATCAGAACCCCCATTTCCCATCTTTTCGAGCCCCTGGACACTCGCACACCTCACGGACGGCCCTGGTGGTACTTTCTACCGACTAGGTACACCTTTTTGGGCCTCTGGCATCGTCCATCGGGACCTAATATTTCAGCTCTCTTTTTTCCAAGGAAAAAGCACCGAGGGACAAAAAAAATCCTTTATCAACAAAAGTCACTGTCGCATTCCCAAGGCGTCAACTTAATTCAGCACAGCACAGCACCTCGCTCGACGGTTAGACTCCTTCTGCTTCTCGCCGTGGTCTCGTAGTCGTTGGACTGTGGACTGTGGACTAAAGTTAGCTGGCCTGCCCTGGACAGACTTACTACTTGCTTGCTTGTGCTTTTCTTTAGGGTGCTTTTTTGGGTTGTCTCTAGATGCCCCGCCATCTGTCGCTCGCCATCCTCATCCAGACCTGACAGATCCTGATTCCGCCTCTTTCGTCCGCCTTTTTTTCCAACCTCACACTCCTCCCATCCCCTTCGGCCTCGACGTCGACTTCTCTCCATATCCACCCTTCACCATGGATCCCGCCGCTGTGAGGTCCTTGCTCGCCACTAGCTTGGACCCTGATGCAGACAGTCGAAGGCGTGCTGAGCTTCAGTTGAAACAGGTGTGTCCTGCGTGCGTGTTTGCGTTTGCGTCTTTGATCGAGGTGGTCGAGGAAACGGAACTTCCTTTGTGCTTGGGTATTGGTAAAGAATCGTCCATCCACCAAGCTCTGCTCTTTGCTGCAATGTCTGGATGGCTTCTCTTCCACCCACTTTGGGCTTCCTTCTCCGACGCCTCTTTTGTGCAGCTGTGTCCCTTGCGCCAGCCTCCAATTTCACAAAGATCCAATATGCTAATTTGTTCCCGTCTTCCTTTCTAGATCGAAGAACAGCCCGGATTTCTCGAATGTCTGCTCGATATTTTACAAGCCGAACAGGAGGCTAGTGTCCGCCTTTCGAGTATGTCTACCAACTCTCGTGCTCTCTATCCACCCTGTTTGTGCGCTCCCTCATCAGTTCACTTCTGACCAACTTCCACTCCAGCCGTGATTTATGTCAAGAACCGTGTCAATCGATCATGGTACAATAATGAGGGGTACTCTCCCGATCCCCCCACCGCTATAATCCCCGAAGAAGAGAAGGCTCGTGTACGAGACCGCCTTCTGCCAATTCTCGCTACGTCCGAAACCCTCGTTCGCCAGCAGCTCATTCCCGTCCTCCAACGAATCCTCCAATATGACTTCCCCGCCCGTTGGCCCAAGTTCATGGACTTCACCGTCGAGCTTCTAAACACGAATAACCCTGGTTCCGTTCTTGCGGGTCTGCAGTGTCTGCTCGCCATCTGCCGTGCGTTCCGCTACAAATCCACCGACAGCGATGACCGACAACACTTTGACAAGATTGTCGAGGCAACATTTCCTCGTCTTCTCGCCATCTGTAACGAGTTGGTGAACCAGGAGAGCGATGAGGCTGGTGAGATGCTTCACCTGGCCCTCAAGGCCTACAAGCATGCGACATGGGTGCGCACTCCCCTGGATGTGATATATCTGCTCATGAGCCACGTATTGACCTTGTTCGCAGTTGGAACTCTCGCCCTCGCTACGACAACGTGACACCAACATCGCTTGGTGCACTGTTTTCCTACACACGGTTTCCAAGGCTTGCCCCGCCAATGCTATGCAGGGCGATCAACACGAACGTGAGAAGCATCACTGGTGGAAGGCTAAGAAGTGGGCTTTCTTCAACCTAAACCGCCTCTTCATTCGGTACGACTGCTTGCATATGTCAAACGTCGGTGACTTCAGCTAACATATAATTTGCAGACATGGCAACCCTGCCAGTCCTGGTAAGGGCGAAGACGCACTTGCTTTTGCCAAGGACTTCACCGCGAACATTGCCCCCGAGATCCTCAAGCACTACCTCCAAGAGATCGAGAAATGGGTTGCCAAGACCTCTTGGCTCAGCCGACCTTGCCTTTCCTATACTCTGGTCTTCCTCGACGAATCCGTACGACCCAAGGAGATGTGGACACATCTTAAGCCTCATCTCACCAACCTTGTTACCCACTTCGTCTTCCCTGTCCTCTGCCTTACCGAGGAGGATGTTGAGCAGTTCGAGGATGAGCCCGACGAGTACCTTCACCGAAAGCTTAACTACTTCGAGGAAGCATCTGCTCCTGATGTCGCCGCTACTAACTTCCTTGTCAACCTTACAAAGAACCGTCGCAAGGAGACCTTCGAGATTCTCAAGTTCGTCAATGCCGTTGTCACCGAGTACGAGCAGGCTGCGGATGATCAGAAGAACCATATTGCCAAGGAGGGCGCTCTGCGCATGATCGCTACCCTGGCACCGGTTATTCTGGGCAAGAAGAGCCCCATTGCTGATCAGGTCGAGTACTTCCTCGTCCGTTATGTCTTCCCCGACTTCACCAGCCCACAGGGCTACCTCCGCGCTCGTGCTTGCGACACCATCGAGAAGTTCGAGCAGCTCAACTTCCAAGATCAGAACAACCTTCTTACTATCTACCGACACATCCTGGACTGTATGGCCGACCCTGCTCTCCCGGTTCGTGTCACGGCCGCTCTCGCTCTCCAGCCTCTTATCCGCCATGATGTCATCCGAACAAGCATGCAGCAAAACATTCCTACGATTATGCAGCAGTTGCTCAAGCTTGCTAACGAGGCTGATATCGATGCGCTCGCCAATGTCATGGAGGACTTTGTAGAGGTCTTCGCCACTGAGCTCACTCCTTTTGCTGTCGCACTGAGTGAGCAGCTCCGAGACACTTACATGAGAATTGTGCGCGAGCTTCTCGAGAAGGAGAGCAAGGTTGGCGATGACGGCGAGCTCTACAACGAGTATGACGATAAGAGCATTACTGCTCTGGGTGTCTTGCAGACTATCGGAACTCTGATCCTCACACTCGAGAGTACTCCTGACGTGCTGCTCCACATTGAGGCTGTCCTTATGCCCGTCATCAAGGTTACCTTGGAGAACAAGCTTTACGATCTCTATAACGAAGTTTTCGAAATCATCGATAGCTGCACTTTCGCCGCCAAGTCCATCTCTCCCACTATGTGGCAGGCCTTTGAGTTGATTCACACTACCTTTAAGGCCGGTGCTGAATACTACCTCGAGGATATGCTGCCTGCTCTGGATAACTTCGTCCAATTTGGTGCTCCCCAGCTCGCTCAGAAGCCTGAGTACACTCAGGCCCTTTACTCCATGGTCGCTGATATGTTCACCGACAGTATTCAGGGAGGTGTTGAGAGGATATGCGCTTGCAAGCTGGCCGAGGCCATGATGCTTAGCTTGAAGGGCCAGATTGATAGCTGTGTCGAGGGTTTCATCAACATTGCCATGAGCATCCTTGCCAACCAAGATGTCAAGGTGAAGAGCTATCGCATCCATCTCATGGAGATGGTTATCAACTCAATCCATTACAACCCACTTCTCACCCTTCAGGTCCTTGAGAACAAGGGCTGGACAAACCGATTCTTCAGTCTCTGGTTCGGCAGCATGACTTCTTTCACCCGTGTTCACGACAAGAAGCTTTGCATTGTTGCCATCTCAGCTCTTCTTAGTCTGAACCCTGAGCACGTGCCATCCAGTGTCTCCGTTGGCTGGCCCAGATTGCTTCAAGGCATTACTGAACTATTCCGCTCCCTCCCTGCTGCTCAGAAGAGTAAGTCTTTCATACACTTTGTGTCATCGGGTCACAGCTAACAGATAACAGACCGCGATGAGGCTCTCCGTGACGACTTCCACCTCGAGTCCACTTATGACTACGGCGAGGAAGATGAGTGGGATGACGACGAGGCCAACTGGAACGCTGAGGAGGAAGAGGAGACAGGCGAGACTAACGAGTCCAAGGACGAGAGCACTGCTTATCTCAACTTCTTGAACGAGGAGGTATTTATAATCATACGCAATCACTACGGTAGAATGCTAACGAAACCAAGGCCCAAAAGTTTAGCCGAGCAATTGATGACGTTGAGGAGGACGATCTTGGCGAGGACTCTGTTCTGCTCGAGTCGCCACTTGACAAGATTGAGCCGTATCAATTATTCCGCGGCACTTTAATGAGTGAGTCCGACGTGTACGCGTCTTTGGACATTGCTGACTTTGATAGAAATGCAACAAGAGCAACCCCAATTCTACAGCAGCCTGGCGGGACACCTCACAGCTGATGATCAGAATGTGATTCAGTCGGTAATGGTCAAGGCCGATGAGATCGCGGCCCAGCAGGTGCAGCAAGCCCAGCAAGCCCAGCTCCTCGCTCAACAACAGGCTGCTGCGATGGCGGCCAACCTCAGCGCCCCTAATGGCGGTGCCAGCTAAAGGATGGTTGTCGAAGGATGTCGTACACGTATCACGAGTGATCTGAGTTATTGGAGTTGTTTCTGCCCCCATTTTGTTATATCCCCTTTCCTCGTTCATGCCAGGGCAGGAGTAAAGATTCCCCGGAGACCAAGAAATGTGTTGAGCCCATACCAAAAGAAAGAGATTTAGAACGTGCAAACAACGATGAGCCCACCTACTGGAGGACCCCCTTCCAAAGAGTGCTGTGGGTATGATTGGTATAGGGGAGCTGGATCTACGAAGCATTTTACAAGGGTGTCTTTTTGGTGGGAAATTTGTGCTGAGGAGAAATGAGGAAATGAGCCGACACGACGAGACTGCGGATGAAGCGAGCAAGAGGTTCATTTGATTCGAGAGTGCACGCTGAAATATGACGATGATAGTCACGAGACGAAAAGGAGAAGTGATCTCTTGAGCTGAGCAGTCACAGTTTTTAGGTAAACAAACAAACAAGTAAATACAATTGATAGTTCCATATTTGGTTCCAAGTCATCGTTTATCCTTACCTGGCCACATCATCATATAGAGGGAAAGCTACCCTCGGACACTGAAGGAGTGAGCCTAGTTCTACCCCCACTGAACAACACAGATACGTTGCCTGTAACTGCAATCAGAGATGATAGAAAAGGGAGAGATAATGAGTTTCGTGATGTTGAATGCGACAGAAGAGAGTCGGCTAGTCTTGTACTATTGGTGAAGCAGGTAGGTTCGTCGAACTTCTCCAAGTAATTGAGTCAGTCTGGCATTTCCCGTAGGGAGTTAAGAACAAGGGAAGCTCCTCTCCTCGGACCGATTGGTACTTTTCTATTTGATCGATTCACAGCAATATACTGATGGTCGTGGTGGAACCGAAGATGGATTTGCTAGCTTGTCATGTCGCCAGTGCGGTTCAAACCTCGGGGGGAGATGTGACTGGAGATTTGAGTCTTGTCTTCGTGTCGAGGGAACTGCTGGCGAGGAATTTGTGTTTGTCATTGAGGTCATCTCAGATGAGTCGCCTGTGGGCGAGGCTGAGTGTTACACAGGAGGGGGCATCGATGGCAAGGTCAGTAACTGAGGCTAAGGAGGGGCGGAGTTTTCTTCGGACAGTGGAGTATTGGAAGGAATTGGTGTATATATCTATGACGGATGACCCCGATATTTCGTGGGGTTTCCGTACGGCCTTTCAAAGATTCGAAGTTATCACAGGCCTTGCACTTAACCTTGGAATCTCGGCAGCATAGTCAGGGAGTTGCAGCCGTTCTCTCAAAACCAACTGACATACTACGACCTGTAAACATGTAGATAATTCTTGAAATTATTGGTTATGGCAAGCCATTTGCGCCCTCTATGGCATAGGAACCAAGAGTCTCATAAGTCAATAGACAAGTTTCGATTACTGGTTTCTGCGTTTGTGGGTAGCTACAGCTATGTAAAGCCGAATATTCAGTCTTTACGAAATGTCTCTTCTATTTATATCACAACATCCTTTTTATTTCTTACTCGCTCGTTCCGCAGCATCCAGGGCTCTCTTGATCACCTCGTCCAAGAATCTCTCATTCTCAATCCCAACACTGATTCGTACCAAATGCTCAACAACGCCATACCTCTCAGCCCATTCAAGCTCGTGATAATGCGCGAAGAGCGTGTATGCACAACCTAGAGTGAAGTTAGTCCCTAGACTCAGCCCTTTCGCCACATCAAGAGCATCGTGGAACGCGATGGCAGCTGCGGGGGTGTTGAAACGAATGGACAACAAATACCCATACTCCTTACCTGGACGTTTGTATTTCTCGTAAAGTTGTTGTGTTGGGCTTCCCTTGGGATAGTAGACTTGCCCGACTGAACTATGCTTGCGAAGTGTATCCGCGATTTGTTCTGCATTTTGACTCGCTTCGGTGACTCGTTCTTCAAAATCGGTGCTGTTCTTCTCCATAACAATCATATCCAGCGGGAAGTAGGTATTGAGATAACGATCCTTCAATCGTCTCTTCATATCCCAATGGCCTCTTCCCTTTGGGTTCAAAGCCACGCTTCCTCCCATGACGTTGCAGCTCCCACTAAACATCTTTGTCAAGCTTGTGCATACGACATCGCAATGTGGAATAATATCGACGTTTACCGATGTACCGACTGTATCATCAACCACGAACAAGAAGAAGAATTCATCGGACAGCCTTTTCAATCGCTCTAGGTCGACAGAGCCAAGGAGTGGGTTGCCAGGGAACTCTGTGAAGAGGGCACACAGATCCAGTCCTGCAGCCAAGTCCTCTTCAAGAGTTTCCAAGTCGGCTGGCGTACCGCTATAGGTTTTACACTCGTACCCGTGGATCCTGCTTAGAACCTTGATAGTATCGACATACAAAAATCTAGATCCGTCATTAGTCTGGCCACTTAGCAAGTTCATTTTTAACGTACCCGAAGATCGCAATGGTCCTCATTGTCGTTGTAGTGTAAAGGTTGATAATGTCATGGATATGGCTTACAGCCGACATGCCGGTGGGGTATAAGAGCACATCGCTCTTCTTCAACTTGTTGTCTTCGGTACTAAACGAGTCGGCAACGCGTTGTTGTATGGCAATCTTGGCCTCTTTAGCCTCCTGAATTGGAAGAATAGCCTCAGACAATTCTCGGCCTCGGTTAAGAAAAGGAGCATTCTCTAGCCAATACGTCGCTCTTCGACTCGAGATACCATAGACGGTATGCTGCCAGAATGCTTCGGCCTCCTTTGCTCCTTGTGGAGGGTAGACGACCACGGAGATTTCGTTCAAGCCACTTCCGTTCTCTGACTCTTCGACAGGGCGAATGTTACCGTCGAAGTCAACCACGAAGACAAATGCTCTTGTCAGCTGCTTTTCTAGATATCTTTGAAGGTCTTTGGCATGATGACGCGCTGTTATTAGCATCGCCGATCTTCCGCGCTCTCTCAACGACCGCCTCAACTCGTCTCGAAACTCGGTTTCAAGAAATCTCCAAGGCAATCCAGAAGCCCATGTGAGTAATCCTTCTGCAAGTTCATTGACGACAAGAGGGACGAAGAATCGAGGATATCCGGTGTTGAGCTGGGCTAAGAGTTCGGGGTCTCTTTAAGCCCAAGCTACAGTGTCTTCCCATGTCGGTATTCAAAAAAGAAAATATCTCTATAATAATACACAAGGTATAGCCAATATGGTCTTATAATAAGATAAATATATTAAGATATTTATTTTAGTATAATATAATATAAGGTATTATATACTATACTAACAGGAATATAATAACCTTAATAATAAGTCTTTAGGTAATATAATTATTATTTTAAATCTTATAATTTAATTAAATAAATAATCTTAATCTATAAATATAAAAAAGATATTTTCTTTAGCCTTAGTAAATTAA